>JAODAL010041584.1:0-35723 GCA_025379985.1 Phyllomedusa bahiana | reverse complement strand
AAGCTTAATTAACTTTGGATAAAAATTTATCTCGGGAATCACCGGAAAAATTTTTTGTTTTTGCATGAAAAAAAATTTTTTTACTGACTATAAAAGCAGAAACACGCTTAATTAACCTTTGGATATAACTTATGCTACAGGAATCACCATGAAAACTTTCGTATTTGGCGTTGAAAAACACCGTTTCTTTTACTGACTACAATAGCAGAAACACGCTTAATTAGCCTTTGGATATAAATTATGCTACAGGAAAATTTTTGTCTTTGGGTTGAAAAACACCGTTTATTTTACTGACTATAATAGCATAAACACGCTTAATTAACCCTTGGATATTAATTGCGCAAAATAAATAAGCAGCAAAAAATGAACTCGTATGTGGCGTGTTAAAAGGCCGTGTATTTACTGACTACAAAGCAAAACACGTTTAAATTAACCTTTTGGGATAAAAATTTAAATGCTACGGGAAATCACCAGAAAAAAATTCGTCTTTGGCGTGAAAAACACTGTTTCTTTTACTGAGTAAAAAGCAGAAACATGTTTAAATTTTAACCTTCGGAAAAAATTAACTACAGGAATCAACGGGAAAAAAATTTGTTTTGTGCTTTGAAAAAACACCGCTTCTTTTACTGACTACAGTAGCACAAACACACTTAAGTAACCCTGGGATATAAATTGCGCAAAAGAAATGAGCACAAAAAATTAACTGGTATGTGGATTGTAAAAATGCTGTTTCTTTCACTGAATACAACAGCAAAACCAGGCTTAGATAACCCTTGGATATTCAATGTGCTCCAGAACTGACCAGATAGCATTAAAATGTATATGCACTGAATTGGACCACACTGGACTTAAATTTCCCAATACCCCACAAAATAAAAAATTAGAAGGGAAGAGGAGCAGTCTTTGAGAAAAGCTGTTGACACCCCCCCCAAAAATCGCTGTATAAAAGTAATTTCTTTTGTGTGAGATCTCAGCTACTGCAGCTGCAGCAGCTACAGCACGGCACAGAGAGAGGAGTGTGAGCTGCCAGAGTTGCGTCCGGACTTATATAGTGCGGTGACGTTACAGAATCCCACCGGTCTCTGATTGGCTTCATCTCTACACATCATTGAGGATGTTCCTTTCTACCTCCCAGAGTTCTTTGCCCCATGTAACGGCATGTGCTCCCGGCCATTTTATCAATTAAAAAAACGCTTCGTTCCCGAGAAATTCCCCAAACTTCGACTTCGTTCAGAAACTAAGTTTTCCTGAAATTCTAAACGAAGTCCACTTCGTTAGAATCAATTCGCCCATCTCTATTTGTGAGTAATAATCAGACTTGTTCATGATAACCATGACTCCCCCGTTGTCAGCCACCTTAAATACCACCCCCTTCCATTTTACTTAATTCATTCAATGCAATGCATTGAGGGCTGAATAGATTGGATATGTTAGGAACTGGTGGCAATGTACTCTGTGAATTTTTTGAGATCCCTTTCTACAAGTAATTGATAGCATGACGTAGATTGTGAACCTCCCTGGACAAGATAGAAATCATAGTTTTTAATTCAAAGTGAAGTGGGGTGATGACATTCAAAATTCAAAACCACAAAATTCAAACCACAGAACTTATCTGCATCAATGTTTACCTCAAATGATTCTAGTTGTTCATGTGTGTAAGGGTTTGGTGGATTCGCTGGACCACCGCAACGATGAAAAGTTAAGCCACACCAGGAGCGCAGTCTAAAGTACCCCCGGTATTCACCTTGCCCGCCGCAAAACGGGAATGGACTTGCTGCGGCGTGAGGCTACCAGGTCGCAACCCCTGACGGACTTGCCTGTGGGTGGCGGCCGGGGTAGTGCGTGGTACAGAATCGTAATCCAGAGACATAGTCGGGGACAGACAGAAGGTCAGGACTAGTGTTGAGCGTTTGCGTTGGCCATCGACATCGGTCGATGGTCGATAGTTTGCCCCTCATCGAAAAATATAGTCGATAGTGAGCAGTCGATTATGAGCGATTGACCATTAAAGTCTATGGGAGGCAACAAACCTTCATTCTTACACCCAAACAGGGGTGGAGAAGCTGAATTAACATCCACAACAGTCAAATGGATACGTGCTACATCTTTAGGCAACACACTTAGGTTTATAAAAGCCACAGAAAAAAAAACAAACAACATTCCTATCCCTGTCTTGTACCACATCATGACCTTAAACCTGCATCACCCACAAATTAAAAAGTGCCAGAAAGCAGTATGATTTTTAACCATCCTCTTACTTGAACTGGACATTGAATACCCTGTCCTGGAACGCAGCATGAGCCCCAAACCCGCATGACCCCCAGATTTAAAAGTGCCCGGGAAAAAAGGGGTCTTTCAACCCCCATTTTAGTTTCACTGGACATTGACTATACCTGTCCTGGTGACAGCATGACCCAAACCTGCATGACCCCCAGATTAAAAAGTGCCTGAAAAGGAGTCTTTTAACCACCATTTTTTTTCACTGGACATTGACTATACCTGTCCAGGCCACAACATAGCCCCCAAACCCCCTCATGACCCCCACTTTTAAAAAGTGCCGGAAAAAGGGGGTCTTTCAACCACCTTTTTATTTTTCACTGGACACTGACTATATCTTTTCCTGTACCGCAAAAGGGACCTTTAAACCGGGCCCTGACCCACAGTTTTCAAAATCCCCGGGGAAAAGGAGTCTTTTCAACCACCATTTTAGTTTCACGGGACTTTGACATACCGCCCCTGGGCCCACAGCTGAGCCCCAAACCTGCAGACCCCCACTTTTAAAAATGGGGGAAAAAAGACCCTTTAAACCCCCATTTTAGTTTCACTGGACAAATTGCTGTCCCGGGCCCCCCCCCCCCCCTTGGGTAGCGCTTGCCCCCGGGTATAAAGTGGGGCCCAAATTAAGCTTAAACATGGAAATACTGGGGGTTTTAAAACGCCCCCTTTTCCCCCCAGGTGCCCTTTTTTTTGGGCATTCTTTTCTTTTTTTTAACTCAAGGGGCCCTGGAGAAAATTTCTCTGAAACTTTTTTCTTTTTCCGTCCCTCCAAACCCATTCCTCGAATAACCTAAAATCGGGTAAAGTTTTTCCGGGTACCTCCCTTGTACAATTAAAGGAAATTTTTTTCCCAGCAATTTTTTTACATGAAAATTTTTTTTAGTATTTTTAAATTCAAAAAACCCACATTTTTAAAATAGGAGGGAAAACCCAACCATGTCTTTTTTCCTTTTTTTTTTAGGGGAAAAAAAAAAAAAAAAAAAAAAAAAAAAAAAAAAAAAAAAAAAAAAAAAAATTTTAAAGGGGTTGCCCAAAATACAGGGATTATAGCTATGTTAAAAGATCTGGGAAAAAAACCCAAGTCATTTTGCAATATGTTCCTTTAAACATTGTCCTCCCCTATTCCTTTTTCCCTAAACAGCCCATCCCCTTGAGCCACTCTGACAATTGTAAGAACAAATGTTTTTTTAGAAACAACTTTTTTTTATAATAGGCCCTGAATTAAAACGCTTTTCCAAAAGAAAAAATCCCCCCAAAAATTTCCCAAACCAATAAACCCTTTCCCCCTTTTGGAAAATTTGTGAAGAACAAATTTTCTGTTAAAAAACAAAAATTTTTTATAATAGGGACCAAAAAAAAATAGCTGCATTTAAAAGCAAAAGGGGCCCCCAAAATTCAAAGCATGCCCCTTTTGAGCCACTTTGGACAATTGTAAACGAACAAATTCTGTTAAAAACAACATTTTTTTTTATAATGGGACCTGTAGTTTCTGCATTTAAAAGGGCAGCATGACCCAAAAAAAAAAATTAAAAAAAGGACTTCCCCAGCCACTGTTAAAAATTGGGGGGAGAAAGGGCCCATTTAAAAAAGCCACATTTGGGTTCCAAAGGCCCAAAGATTATTGCGTACCCAAACAGCAACAAAAACCCCAAAAAAATTTAAAAATATGACTTCCCCACCCAAACTTTTAAAAAATTTGTGAGGGAGAAATCCAAAATTAAAAGCCCCCTTTCTTTCCAAAAAGGACCATAATTAACCCCTGTACTCACAGCAACATGACCTCAAAACCTTTGAAAAATGCGAAAATTTCTAAAGATAAAGTGAGAAAAAGGAAAAAAGGGTGTTGTCAAAAACCTTTGCTGCCCTTTTAAAGTCTCCTCATAGAAAAACCAGAAAAATAAAACGTTGCAAAAAAGAGAATAAAAATTGCACAAGAAATGATCTTTTTAAAAAAAAATTTTTCAAGAGGCCCAATTTCTGTTTGAAGAGGAATTGAATAGACCGGGAAAACAAATGGGTGACCTGGCAATTGGGGCCACAACATCATCAGAGACCCATGCCTGTTTCATCTTGATGAAAGTCAACGACCCAATTTTTCTGTGGAAAACCGGAGCGTTTGTCTGTAAGGGACTCCCTCCACTTGTTTAAAGGTCCACCTAATTTTGAGGGCTGGCTTTTGGGCGGGACAACACCTCTTTTGGCAAAATGAGCCACCCTCGGGCCATTCGCCCTTTTTGGGTTTCCCAGAACCCTATTGGCCCGGAACACATAAAAAACATCGGTTTGAAACGCAAATAGTCCGTGCACCATGATCTTAAGCTGTCTCTTGTGTTGGATTTTCCCCTGCTTTTGCATGCTTTTGGTGAGGTGGAAAACCAAAGATTGCCAGAGGTAACCCTTTTGGGCCTCCCAAACCTTTTCCCTTTCTGCTGCTGCGCCGCTCACCCTATTTTGGCACTCTACTGCGGGAAAGTCGCTGAGGGTTTTTTCCCCCCGTGCCCTTTGGGGAAACCGGGAACGGGCCCGAAAACAAAATTCTCCTTTTGATAAATCAGCAAGGCCCTCCTTTTCCTGCATTTTATTTCTCTTTTTTTTGGGGGGAAGGGAAAGTCCCTTGAGTTTTGTTTTTTTACCGGGGATCCGGGGGGTGGCCACCCAGAAAACTGTTGTTAAATTTTGGGTTTCCCTTTAATGCGAGGATCATTTTTGGAGGAAATGGAGCATCCAACATTTCAGGGTGAGAGAGGGACCCCTTGTTTTCCCCAAAGGGCCTCGGGGTTGGGGGGAAACTAGAAAAACGGGATTTCCCTTCTTTTTCCCCTCCTCCGCCTCAAATTCCGGCCAACCTTTTTCCAAAGGGCAGGACGTGGTAAGGGGTTGTCTAGGAATATTTTTTCCTCCCCCTCCTCCCCCCGCTCCCCTCCGGCAAAAGCTTCAACACAGCCCTGCCCTTGCCTGAGATGTTGCACCCTGAGAGTTTGATGCCCAAACCTTGCACTACTCGGGGACCCCGAACCACGGGCCAAATAAAGACCGATAAAATTGTGAAACTGCCCGGGGCCCTTTTGGGTTTGACGGAGAGAAAGGCTCCGGGTTCCGCATCGGGGCTTTTTTCCCTCCTCCGTCGTTTCTGTTGTTTCAGAGTGTCCAACGATCTTTCCCCAGAACTAAGATCACCACAATGCTCATGCTGACAAGGGCTTTGTCCCCCCACTGACCTTTTTTGGGGGCTTCTTCAAAACGGGGAAAGGAGGTGCAAGCTTTTTCCCCTGCCTCCACTCTGGGTGGCCCCAACACCCGAGGTCCGCACCGCTGCTTGTCGGGCCATGTGCCCACTTCGTACGGCAAAAGGCTTTGCGCTGCGGGCCACAATCGCTGAAGGCCTGGGGAGGGGGGAAATTTTCCAGCGTGTTGCCACGCCCAACAATGAAGGGGTTAAAGGGGAGGCCGAGCTGACGCGAAATGCACCGGGGCGGAAAAAGCGGGGTGCGAACGGGGGAAGTGCAACTTAGACTCGACCCTTCGACAAAAGGCCCAGTCCAGCCCCGGGTAGCTTTTTAGAAATTTCGGGAATGAAAAGGTTAAATAAACATGTGCCAGGAAAGGGGATTGCTCCAGCCTCCCGATTTTAAGGGTGGCCAGCAATTTCGGCCGTTATCGCACACCACCTTGCCGGGGCAAAAAGGTTTTTGGGCACTAGCCAGCGCTCGGTTCCCCTCGTTGCGGAAGCCGTCCACAGCCCTGATCTGTTTTTGGGGGGACGGTTTTTTCCAAGAAGTTTAATTTAAACAGGCCTGGTTTCTTTTTGGGGCACGTAAATCCCAACCAGAGGACCTTGGGGGAAAAACCCTGCACCTTTCCCCCTGCGGTTTTTTAAAGAGCTTGCCCCCGAGCCTGAGAGCCACCGTCACCCCCCGGGGACATCCACCCCACCAAACCCCGTGAGCTGTCCAGGGGATATACGCCTTGGGCGTGCTTACTAGTCCATGTGTCGGTGGTCAGATGGACTTTTCCGCCATAGAATGCAGACAAAGCGCTTGAAAATTTTAAAATGACCCCGTGGCTGGGCCCGGGGAGGGCGGGTTTTTCCGGGAAAAAAAAAGCCCGCCGGGATCAATTTTTGGGGGGAGGGAAGGGCCATGATGGGCGGGAAACCCCTCCCGGGGTCCACCAGACTGAAAGGCAACATTTCCAAGGGCCCAAAAACCCGGTTTTAAACCCGAAAATTCAGGCTTTTGGCTTTGGGGTGGTTTTGGGGTTTAAAGTGTTTTTTTCTGCCCCCAAAAAACCCGGAAGACAGAAGGCTGGCTGCTAGACTGGCCGCTGTAAAGGCCCGGGTTTTCAGGTCGTCAAAAACTGGCGGGAAAAGAAGGGGAGGAAAGGGGCTCTGGTGGTGCTGGGGGGTACTCGGGGACGGTGGAGGCGAAAACGGGGGCTGATCCCTGATCTGACCTGAGAGACCCTGGGCAGCTTTTGGAACGCTTGGGGGTGGCGGAGGGGGAGGAGGGCCGGGGACAAAGGGTGTGACAGTGGGTTTGGAAAGGCCCCCGGGGGCCCGGGCTGGGGCCTTTTTTTTGGGCCCAAATGTTGCCTCCAACCATGCAAACGCTACAAGTGACTAGACCCTATTGGTGGTGGTTAACCACCTAACGGTTTTTTTCCTCTACTTTAACGTTTACGGCATAGGGGGCATATTACATCGCGGTGAATCAAAAAGGGTTGGGCAAAGGGAAAGGCCCCCGGCCCTTTAGAGGTCCTTTGGGAAACCTTTTTTTTCGGGGATAACAAGGGGCGGGGGTTTGGGGCGTCCGTGGAAAGGCGGAATCATATCAATGGACTTTTGCGCCGCCCTCTCCCTTTTTGAGGCGGAAACCCCTACTGGGCACTACCCCAACGGGCTTCCTCCCCGCCAGTGATAAAACGCTCTCCCCAAACAAAATTTTGCTAAAAGAAAAACGTTGGGATCTGCAAAAGGGGCCCTCATCATCATCATCAAAACAGGGGACTTTGGGCCCTCCCCACATTCCCGCATCCAGGAGCTGCGGGGTAAATAAAGGACTGCAAGGGTTGCCGGGCCGCCCGGGAAATTTTTTTCCCATTACCGGCTTTCCCTTTTCCTCCCTGATGGCAAACATAACTGGGGGCAGGCAGAAAAAAAATCATCCTCTTTGGGCCCCTTTTAAATTTTTTAAAATGCCCTTTTGACCCCAAACCGCTTTTTTTCACCCAAAAAGGTCCCTTTAAAAATGGATTATCCCAGTGGTGGGTATACAGTTACCCTTTGGGGGCCCCTTTATGTTGGACCGGAAAGCTGGTGATGCTGATGAAAGGGTATTTGAGGCCCGGGCTGGGAGGAAAAGGAGGGAAGACTGGGTGGGTGCCGGTTTCAAATTAAAACCCCTGAAGGACAGATTTGGGGACGCTGTTCGTTACAGAGGGTTCACAAGGGGCCCTGACCCAGCGAATCCCCTGACGGTTCTGCAACTGACGATCCCCTGGCTGCCCTGTTTTTCGCCCGCAAAAAAAAAAAGGAAAGGAGGCCCCCCTTCCTTGTACCTTTTACCCCCCATGTCCCCACCCCCCCCCTTTTTCTCCTTACCACCTGAATTTTGCCCCCAAAGTTTCCCGAAAAAATAAAAATTTTAGAAGGTATGGAAGAGTTTTTGGAAAACCCCTTAAATTTAAAAAACGGCCCAAAACACAAACTATTCTCAAATCCCCAAATCAAAACAAAATTGCTGGATTCAAATATAAATGCAAAAATAGATCAAACAAAAAAGCTGGGCCCGCGGGCCCAAAATGAAAAAAATCACGTAAACTGAAAGTATTTGGATAATAAAAGGGGATTTTTGTCACCTAAACAATTTACCTTTTTGACAAAAAAATTGCGGATTAAAATTTAACTGCAAAGGAAAATCTATCAACAAAGCTGAAACCCACGCCAAAATGAAAAAAAATGTTTTCTGAAATGTATTTTGGTAATACAAGGGATTTTTTGTAAACCCATCAATTCCCTGGGTTACATAAAATTGCTGTATTCAAATTTAAAAATGCAAAATAGATTTTATCAACAAAGCTGGGGCCCGTGCTTTAAAAAGAAAAAAACACGTATCGGAAAAGTAAAAAGGATAATAAAAGGGTTTTTTTGGGACCTTTTCAATTCACCTGTGGTGACTACAAAATTTCTGGAAAAAAAATTTAAAATGCCAAAATAGATCTTCAAAAAGCTTTCCTGCGCCCCAAATTTAAAAAAAACGTATCGAAAAAGTATTCGGGTAATAAAAAGGGATTTTTGGCCCCTATCAATTCAAAGCTGTGGTGAATAAAAAAACTGTATTCAAATTTAAGTGCAAACTGCCCCAATGAAAAAAAGCTGTAAATGCGCCAAAGTAAAAAAACACGTTTTCCCGTTTTTGTATTCGTATAATACAAGGGTATTTTTTTGGGACCTTTCCCTTCACCTTTTGGGGACTATAAAAATTTCTGTATTCAAATTTAAGTTTCAAGTTTTTTCCTCAATGAACAAAGCTGTTGCGCCAAAAATTAAAAAAACCAAAGTATCTGTTAGTATTCCGAAAAAACAAAAATATTTTTGGGACCTTTTTAATTTTACCTTGGTGACCCCCTTTAAAAATTTCCCGGAAATTTAGATTTAAGTGCAAGCGCCTCAAAGAAACCCAAAACTTTTAATGCGCCCAAAATCCAAAAAAATCGTATCTGTTATGATTCGAAAATACAAGAAATTTTTTGGCACCTTTTAACCAAACCCGTGGTGACATAAAATTGCTGTATTCAAATTTAAGTGCAAGTGCCTCCCAAAAGAACAAAGCTGTAGTGCGCCAAAAGTCCAAAAAAACTAACTGTTAAGTATTCGTATAATAAAAAATTTTTTTGGCACCTTTCAATTTTACCTGGGTGACTATAAAATTGCGGGATTCAAATTTAAGTTTCAAGGTAGATAATCAACAAAAGGTTTAATTTGGGGAAAATTGAAAAAAACACCAAACTGAAATGTTACGATAATAAAATGGGGTTTTGCACCTAACAAAGGGGACCCGCAGTTACTAGAAAAAAATTTGTAAACCTATAAGTTTTAGGCGCCCAAAAATCCAAGGGAAAAATTTCAAAAAAAACTGTTAAAATAAACATTGCAGTGCAAGGGCACACTAATCCTTTGGGGAAAATTTTCCAGTATTCTTTATAGACTTTTTTCCCGTGTTCCGCCCCGGGGGTCCCCCCCCCCACTCCCCTCTCTCCCCTGACTTTACAGCGTTTGAAAGCTCCTTTAAAATTCCTAAACCCAACACTTAAAATTTTTCCCAAACCTAATCTAGGGTAAATTTTTAAGGACACAGCTAAAAGAAAGGTTTCTCTGTGAAGAAATATAAAATTTTCGCTGAGCTGTTTGGAAAACAAGCAGACACATGTCCTTCTGCTCTGAGACGCTGAGAGACACTGGGGCTGAACAGGAAAACCCGATGAAAACCGGTTTTGTTCCCCCAAAGCCCCGCCGGGGGCCCTGGGGTGAGGATGCTTCTGTGTCGGGTCCCGACTGGAAACCTAAAAATTTCCCACTATAAGCTGTTTCCACGCTAAGTAAAAGCCCATATTTAAATTACTATTTGCAATTAGGGGGTGTACAGGGGGCCATTCGTTTCCCGAAAATTTACAGCATAAGTAATAATAAATTTTGAATTATTTTTTATTAAAAAACCTTCATTAAAAGCCTCTAGTTTTGATATCTAGTGAGCTGAAAAAGGGAAAAATTTTGGGGAGATTCCCAACAAAAGGGGCAAAGCGGGCACTACTAAAACATTTGCAGAAAATTAGTGGCAAAAAAAATTGTGGGGGAAATTGAAGCCCAAACACAAAAAAAAAAGGAGGGGCCCTCCAGCGGATTCCGAGTTTTTAAAGAATTTATAAAGAATTCCACCCAGGGGAAAAGGGGTTCAAAACCATATCCGAGGGGGCGATAAAAATTTTCCGTGGGGTAGGTCCCTAAAATTTTGGTTAACCGTCTCTACCTGCCCGTTATTTTTGGGGGTGGTAACCCAACAGAAGCCCAAGCTGACCTGAAACTGACCAAAATAGAGCCCGCCAGAACCCAAACCACAAACGGACACCCCAATCCAAAATTTGAATGCAAAGGCAGACCTTAACCGAAAAATGTGGGGGAAAAAGTCGGGGCCCACTGTGGGGCAAGGGAAACCCCGGGGCCAGGGGAACAAATGAGCCATTTTCGAGAACCCAAATTCAGCCCACCACCCAAATAAACCGTTTTTACCAGAGGAGGCCGGGAAGTCCTGTAAAAAGTCCGGGCTACAAGGACCAAGGTTTTTCTGGTACGGGAGGGGCCCTAAAGCAGCCCCAGGGGTCTGAGGCGAGGGGACTTTAAAAGGGGACGGAGGTACAACCCAGGACAAAGCCCTCTAACCCTTGAGCGGGGAAGGGGCCCACCAATAATAATGAGAGATTAATTCCCATAAACTTATAACCCAGGATAAACCGGGGCTTTTTTCGTGAGGAGTGCCAGGATTCGAGCCCGCGGGCGGGGGGAAATGTAGCCTTCCCAAGGTAAAGTTGGGGGTTTCCACGGGGCCAAAAACTGAGGAGTCATTCTGGGGGAAATTTTAATGGCTGCAGGGCGCCCCAAAAGGCCAACTTTTTCCGGGGAACAAAGAAGGGCGTCGTTTTTTGGAAGTTTTTTCCCAAGTTTGGGCCGAAATTAAAGGAAAAAATCAAAGGGGGCCCGAAAAAGACCCGCCCACCTGGCTTGTCGAGGTTTCGGGTTCCAGGAGCAGACTGAAGAAAAGAAAAATTTTTGTGATGGGTGAAGATATCAAAAAGGGGGGAAAGGGGGGCGGCCCCCCCAAGGGGCCGCCATTCTCGGGGGCCAAAAATTAATGGCCAGTATTTTCGTGATACCAAATCGGGAATTTTTTTTTCCGGCTGGGTAAAGGGGTTTTAGAAAAGAACCCACAAGTACGCATTCCCCCCAAGGGGGAAAGGGACTTCTAAAGGAAAGGACCAGCGCCAGCACCTACTGAGGAGGCTCCATTTCGGGAAAACGGCCACTGCAGGTCGGGCGAGACAGAACGGGATTTAAGCGAAGCTTTTTAAAAGGCGATAAAAGGCTTTTAGGGGATTCGGAGGCCGGGTTTTTTGGGGGTTGGGCCCTTCTTCTTCGTAAAGGCTATCAGCGGGGCCCACGACCCGTGGGGAAATGGGGGAAATAACGTCTTTAATAGTTTGCAAACCCCAAAAAGCGTTGGATGGACCGAAGGCCCACTGGTCGAGCCCACTGTAAGACCGCTGAAAGCTTAGAGGGATCCATCTGGAGACCCTGATCCGAGACGATGTATCCTAGGAAGGGCAACGAGGTGCGTTCAAACAAGCATTTCTCCAGTTTGGCATATAACTGGTGGCTACGGAGACGTCTGAGCACCTGGCGGACGTGGTGCAGGTCAATAGGACAGTCGAATGGCCGGTGCGGGGAAGTGTTTCGGCCTGTCTTTCGGAAAAGACGTCGGCTAGATCCTGGTAAGGAGAGGGCAGGCCCGGCAGAGGCTTCATAGACTTTACAGAGGCAGGCCAGGCCGTAGAGCTGGACGGAGTACAGGAAGAAATCGCGAGTGGCACGTGGGACTCCAGCGGATAATCTCGCCCGTGTTCCAGTCTAAGGTCGGGGCATGGTCTTGCAACCAATGGAGGCCCAGGAGAGTTTCAGAAGAGGAGCAAGGCAGAACGAGAAGTCTCAGAGTCTCCTTGTGTAGGGCGCCAATCTGCAAGGTAAGGGTCGCAGTGCAGAACTGAATAGCGTCCTTTAGACATTCGTCACTGACAGAGGAGACGAACATGGATATCTGCAGAGGGGTCACTGGGAGACGCAATTTGGACACCAGCGCGTGGCTTACAAAATTTCCAGCGGACCCCGAATCAAGGAAGGCGGTGGCTTGAAAGGTGCAGTCCGGCGAAACTCCACATAGTACGGGAATGGTCAGACAGGGAGAGGCCGCTCTGACACCTAGGGATGCCTCTCCTGCAAGCCCTAGGTGTGAGAGTTTCCCGGGCGCACCGGACAGTCCCCAATGAAGTGGCCAGAACCGCCACAGTAGAAGCACAGCTGCCTCTGACGACGCTGCGAACGTTCTTCCTTGGTCAGGTGGGCTCTCTCGACCTGCATGGGTTCGTCCTCAGGAAACATTGGCGGAGGAAGTGGATGTCGTTGGAAAACGGGAGCCAGACGAAGTAGCCGCCGTGGTCGGGCGGCCTCCCGTTGGAGGCGGAGCTCTTGTTGTCTCTCGGCAAACCGAATATCAATTCGAGTGGCTAACCGAATCAGTTCGTCCAGAGCGGATGGCAGGTCCCGACCAGCGAGCTCGTCTTTAATACGCCCAGAAAGGCCTTGCCAGAAAGTCACCACCAAAGCCTCATTATTCCAGTCCAACTTTGAGGCTAGGGTGCGGAACTGCACGGAGTACTGACCCACAGTAGAGTCGCCCTGACGGAGACGGAGCAGAGCTGCGGCAGCGGAGGAGGTGCGGCCAGGTTCCTCGAAGACGGTGCGGAACCCCTGGAGGAAGGTTTGCAGATTTGCCATCAACGGATCTCCTCGGTCCCATAGCGGAGTGGCCCAGGCCAAGGCTTCCCCCGATAAGAGGCTAATTATAAAGGCCACCTTAGCCCGCTCGGTAGGGAATTGATGCTCCAACATCTCAATGCGGAGGTAGACGAGCCGCAAGATTCTGCATCATGGCCGCGAGCTAGTCAATACGCTGGTTCTGCTGGGCGACAGCCGTCGTGACGTGCCGGAGATCAGGCAAAGGTACCCTGGCGGAATCCATGGCCAGATTGTTCTGTAATGGTTTGGTGGATTCGCTGGACCACCGCAAGCGATGATAGTTAAGCCACGCCAGGGAGCGGAGTCTAAGTAGCCCCCGGTATTCACCAGATCCCGCTGCAAAGCGGGGTGGACTTGCTGCGGCGTGAGGCTACCAGGTCGCTACCCCTGACGTGACTTGCCTGCGATGGCGGCTGGGGTAATGCGTGGTACAGAATCGTAATCCAGAGACGTAGTCGGGGACAGGAACGAGGTCAGGACAGGTGGCAGAGGTTCGTGGTCAGAGACGGGCAGGCGGTCAGGACAGGCGGCAAACAGGCAAGGTCAGGAGACGTAGCGGAAAGGACTGGTACACGGGTAATTGATACGAAACTCCAACACTCCAAAACACACGAAAAGCACACAAACAATCTGGCAGAGAGTGCAGGAGGCTTACACCATATATAGGACCAGCAGCCGGCAATTGACAAATTACCAGCGCACTGGCCCTTTAAATCCAGACCAGCCGTTGCGTGCGCGCCTTAAGCAGCGGGTATGCATGCAGCGGCTGGGACAGGCAGGAGCAGAGAGCACAGGAGAGTGGACGAGTAAGTGAACTGGCGCCGGAGCCCGGGCAGCAAGAGGATGGTCGCGGGCGGCCGCGGCACCCGCACTGGACCCCCTGCGGGCAGGGGGATGGCCGCAGGGGGGGACAGCACCTGCGCCGGACCCCATGACAATGTGCAGGGCCATCTTTTCCATTGGGCACACTAGCCAGTTGCCCGGGGGCCCCACAAGTATAGGGGTCCCAGGTGGGGTATGCTTGTCACTAGAATACAAGAAACATACCCAGGATCCTTTGGTTGGCTTTGCTTCTTTAACTGTTTGTGTGTTTTTAGGATGTGCAAACAACTAAAAACCAGGGTGGAGAAGGGATTCAAAGGCTCCCTGCCCTGCCAATCAGTCTTGTAGACTGCATGATGCTGGTGTCCAGACCTAAGTGGCGTGATAATATGGGTATGCTTGGGGGTGGCTAGAGGCATGACCTAGTGTGATGTAATGAATTTGAACAGGGCCCACTGCAGTGCCTTGCCCATGGGCCCATAATGCTGTTAAGACGGCTCTGTTCATGTGTACCCCAAAAATGTTTCTTAACCATTAAATTTCTAACTAATTTATTTATCTTTTTTACTGTAGAAAAAATATCAAATGGTTTCTTAACAACAAAACTAAAACCTAGACGAAGGACATCAATCTGTGCAGAAGTGAAATTATGGTCAGACAGATTCACAATATGTAAGTCTTGGCTATTAGTCCCTTGATATTACTTGTAAGTCTTTTGGGCACACATGGAGTGCTTGTGCCCTCCCTTTCCTGGTTTTTTTTTGACTGAGGTAGAAGGAAAGGGTTTAAAACATTAACAAGTTTTCAATGATAAGCCGATGGTTAAATGAAAATGACACGGTTAATATTTCCCGAATTTTTTTGCTTAAAACCTGTATCCTTTTTCAGAATTGATCTTGGAATATCACCATACGGTTTTTAGTACCCCTGGTTTTAAATAGCGAACTTTAAAGTTTGGGGTTTTGGGGCAAGTTTTTCCAATTTTAACTTTTTTTGATAATGAACTGGATAAAATACGAGAGAAAAACTTTTTTAATGTATTATTCTGTTTTTTAAAAAGAGCCCTCACGAACCCAAAAGAAAATTTTTCCTAAAAACAAAAATTTTTTTAAATTTAGATATGTTTAAAAAATAATTATCCTTTTATAAAAAAAAGGCCCTTTACAAAAAATTTTTAGCCACTAAACAAATATGCCAACTGTATATTTAAAAAAGTCCCCGGGTTATTACAGTACCTAGATCTAAAAGAAAGTGGAAAAATGTCAGCTAATCACACCCAAAAAAAACATTGTCCCAAAAATTTACCTTTTTAAAGCAGGGAGAAGTGCCCCAAAAGAGGAGGAAAATATGGTAAAAATTTGGGGGAAAAAACTAAAGGTTTTCTAAAGGCCCTTTTGTCCGGGTTAAAATTCCTTTCCCCCCCCAATTTGGAACCGAAATATACCTATAATGAAAAAAGAACTTCCGCTACTTAAAATAGTCCTATAGATAGGGGCCCTCCCCCCGAAAAGGGGGGAACAAACCTCTGGGGCGCCCTTCACCCTAACAAAACAAAATTTTTTACAGTAACAAAACAAAAAAAAAACCAGACATAAGCCCTTCTTCGTTTCCCCAAGATATGGTTCATCGGGGGGATAAAAATTAAATACATTGTGATGAAAAGATGTTGATGGCCAAATTTATGGATGATTGGAAAAACCAGCGGCCCCGGAAAACACGTGCAGGGGGGAAAACTGCTCAGGGGTTTTTTCCCTTAGAGAAAAAAATTGGCTCTTTTTGGAGGGTTTTTTTAAGGGCGGTCTGAAAAAACCCCAAAAAAACCGGCTAAAAAACCGTCCGAAAAAAAATTCCCGTGGGGACATGCCCTTACGTTTAGTGCATTTCTTTACCCCTTTTTTTGTACCCAAACACTATAAAAGGAAATTTTGGGCTTTTTTTTTTTAAAATAGATGGGGGGTCTTTTAAATTGGTATAAAAGAAGAAGTAAGTTTTTAATACAAAAGAAAATTAAAAAATTGAAAGTTCCCAAATTGATACTTAAAAAAGTTTTAAAAAAAAAATAAATTATAAAGGGGAAACAATTTCCCCAAGGTTTTCTACAATGAATTTGTGTTATATATTTTACAATACCTTTTAAATTTACAAAAAATTTCCTTTATGCTGAGGCAATTTCATTTTTTCAATTTTTAAAAAAAGCCTGTCCAACTTTTTTGGCCTGAAATGCAAACAGGGATTTATAGTCGGTTTTTCAAGTGGGTTCAGATTTTTAAATCAACTGTAAAACCATATCCATAGACTTTATTAGAAAATCTGAGTGGTAGTCTGATTTTCTGTGGTCAGATTTCAAAACCGTAGTTATTAAAGAAAAACTTGGAACATGTTTATTCTACTGCCGTTTATTCTTCTGTCTGACAAAAAACTATTTAAAAACCGGATCCATGAACCGCACCAAAAACATACCGAAAAACTAAAACCAAGTTAAAGATCCTCAGCTTTTATATAAAATACTTTTCAAATACTCAGAATCCAATGAGTATTTTGTCCTTGTCATGCATGCAGCCTTAAGGCATGAACACATTTGTCAGAAAGGACTTGCTTTTAAGTGACACAGAGTGGAATTCATTTATCAGTCATCAGAAACTTTCAGTCTAAATTGGTATTTTTTTTTTACTCAGTGCATGGGAGGGATGCACATTTTTACATGCTCTAACTGAATCACTTATTCCATACAATGCCAGACTCGGTCCACTCACAGACCTGCTAACAATGAGTTCCGGAGAGGGCCGGAGTTTGGGAGCTACAGCATAGGATTGCATACTACGGTTTGTAAATTTTTTTAAGTCCAAGGGGACTTATTTAGACTGTATTTTGCAGTTGCTAGTTAACTACCAGCCGATCAAAAGAGAGAGGGAGAATTTAAATACATGGGATATAAATATATATATATATATTTTAAATATATAAATTATATATAAATATATATATTATATATATATACTATAGTATATATATTATATATACAGTATATGAAAAAGTTTGGGCACCCCTATTAATCTTAATCATTTTTAAATTCTAAATATTTGGGTGTTTGCAACAGCCATTTCAATTTGATATATCTAATAACTGATGGACACAGTAATATTTCCGGATTGAAATGAGGTTTATTGTACTAACACAAAATGTGCAATATGCATTACACCAAATTTTGACTGGTGCAAAAATTTGGGACCCTTATCATTTTATTGATTTGAATACTCCTAAATACTTTTTACTGACTTTCTGAAGCACAACATTGTTTTTGTAACCTCACTGAGCTTTGAACTTCATAGCCAGGTGTATCCAATGAAAAAGAAAAGGTATTAAGGTGGCCAATTGTAAGTTGTTCTCCTATTTTGAATCTCCTGTCAAGAGTGGCATCATGGGCTCCTCAAAACAACTCTCAAATGATCTGAAAACAAAGATTGTTCAACATAGTTGTTCAGGGGAAGGATACAAAAAGTTGTCTCAGAGATTTAACCTGTCAGTTTCCACTGTGAGGGACATAGAAAGGAAATGGAAGACCACAGGGACAGTTCTTGTTAAACCCAGAAGTGGCGGGCCAAGAAAAATATCAGAAAGGCAGAGAAGAAGAATGGTGAGAACAGTCAAGGACAATCCACAGACCACCTCCAAAGGAGCTGCAGCATCATCTTGCTGCAGAAGGTGTCACTTTTGCATCGGTCAACAATACAGCACACTTTGCACAAGGAGAAGCGTGAGGGGAGAATGATGCGAAAGAATTCGTTTCTGAACAGCACGCCACAAACAGAGTCGCCTGAGGTATGCAAAAGCACATTTGGACAAGCCAGCTTCATTTTAGAAGAAGGTCCTGTGGACTGATGAACAAAGATTGAGTTGTTTGGTCAACATAAAGGCGTTATGCATGCCGTCCCCCAGAACACAGCATTCCAAAAAAACACTTAATACAAACTGTAAAATTTGGTGGAGGTTGCATGATGCGTTGGGGGTGTGTGGCCAATGCCGGCACCGGGAATCTTGTTAAAGTTGAGGGATGGATTCAACTCAGTATCAAACAGATTCTTCAGAATAATATACAAGAATCAGTGATGAATTTGAAGATACGCCGGGGATGGATATTTTTAGCAAGACAATGATCCCAAACACAGCTCCAAATCTACTCAGCATTATGCAGAGGAACAATTACAATGTTCTGGATTAGCCATCCCAGTCCCCAGACCTGATATCATTGAACATCTGTGGGATACTTTGAAGCGGGCTGTCCATGCTCGGCGACCATCAAACTTAACTGAACTTGAATTGTTTTGTAAAGAGGAATGGTCAAAAATACCTTCATCCAGGATCCAGGAACTGATTAAAAGCTACAGGAAGCGACTAGAGGCTGTTATTTTTGCAAAAGGAGGATCTACTAAATATTAATGTCCATTTTCTGTTGGGGTGCCAATACTTATGCACCGGTCAAATTGTGGTTTAATGCATATTGCACATTTTGTGTTAGTACAATAACCTCATTTCAAACCGGAAATATTACTGTGTCCATCAGTTATTAGATATATCAAATTGAAATGGCTGTTGCAAACACCCAAATATTTAGAACTAAAAATGATTAAGATTAATAGGGGTGCCCAAACTTTTTCATATGACTGTATATATATATACACACACACACATATATATATATGAAATGTTGCTGCATGGGTGAATAAACACCGATTTTTTTTTCATTTTTCTATTCAAATTGGAGTGCTGTGGATTATTCTATTATTTTATATATTTTATATATAAAATATATATATAATATTTTATAGACTTCTGTTCTATTATTTTATATATATTATCATATATATATATATATAATATATTAATATATATATATATATATATATTAATATATATATATATATATATAAAGAAAAATCCAGCAGCACTATCTTTCAAATCGAAAATTAGCGGGGTGCCAGCGAACAGACAAGACCGGCTCAAGGGCTTCACCATCCATAAATTCCAAAAAATGTTGCAGCACTCAGCAAGTAACGGTGAAAAAATCAAGTGTTTATTCCAACATGTTAGCAGACGACGTTTCGGCTCTCTCACAGAGCCGTTTTTAAGTGATACAAAGGTGCACAAGTACTCATATAAATAGTATTACAAAATACAATCAATCAACAATATATTATCAAATTACATGTGAAAAAACGTTAAAATGCATTCCAAACATAAATTGTTACAGTAGTGAATAAAGAGGCAAAATTATATTACAATAACATTACCAATAAATATGATGTGCAAGTGCATATTAAGATATAGTATTAATAAGGAGGCGGAGACAAAAAACGCTTACCTAATAACTCAATCAACAGCTGTGTAACAGCAATGAATACATTTTACTTCGGCGTTCTCATAAGTTCACTGCGCATGTCCGGAAATGTAAAGAAACTACAAAAACCTACATGAACTACAACTGTAAACTGCGCATGTCCGGAAATAAAGCGTGTCTCACTTAGAACTGCAGCGATCAACTGCGCATAACCGGAAATTCGAGGAGCAAAAGCGTCCTTAGCAACGGCATAATAATTCAACTACACAGTTACACACTGAACCGAATCAACAGCTCAGCGCATACCGTAGAATGACCGCAGGAAAAATATAAACTGAACTGAACTAACAGTTCAGCGCATATTACATCAGCGGGCATAGATAACTTACGGACATATTCAGCAATCACGGATGAAGCACAGGCCAAACACTTAACCATAAATAATGGAAAAGATATTGACCATTTAAAAGCGGAATACATGACTCAACCTATATAAGGAGAGCACACACACCACTAAACTCCAACCTACATGCCTAGCCCAAAATGGTGACTCCTCACCCTTTACAAAGCAACAATAATATAATGATTCAAAAAATAAAACAAAAAAAATAAAATAAAAATAATGATAAAATAAATAAAAAAAATGATAAAGTAATAATAACTAAAAAATAACAATAAAATAACCAAAAAAACTAACGGACATGCGCAATGTAACCAAAGTACAATCAAAGTATTTCAATAAAAATCATGTTTCATTTTTTATTTTTAACAGATTTTAATAGTGTCATAAAAAATCTTTTCTACAAAAATCCAATGATAAAGGTAAGCGGTATGTCTCCGATCTCCATAAAATGTGAACAACCATTAATCAAAAGTGTTATATCTGAAAAGAAAAAACAAAAATGAATGATCATATTTACAGAGGGGAATAGAAAGCATAATGTAAGATGGTCACTTAAACATGCGTATTGAGATTTTATAATCAACATTCAAACCTTTAGGTTTCAAAGCTCCTGTTTTAAAGATCCACTCTAATTCTCTTCTTTTTAATAAAGTTAAACGATCACCACCTCGTAAAGGACATGGAACATGGTCAACAACCATACATTTAATATCCCATTCACTATGTCCTGCCTCAACACAGTGTTTAGAAACAGGTAAATCGAGTCTCCTTTTACGTATGGTATATCTTTGGCTGTTCAATCTAGTTTTTAGGTCACATGTGGTCTCACAAGATGACCTCATACCGAGAGGTATGAGGTCATCTTTACGCCCTACATTGTTTTCCCAAGACATGGATTTTAGAGCACGTTTCGAGTCAATTTCTAATCATTATGCATTGGATATTATTCTTCTCAATCTGGAGTTTTTGCAATGGGACTTGAAACATACCAAGGTCAAATTGGTGGAAGTTGAAACATTATTACGTTCCTTGTTATCTGAGGATGAGTTTTCTAAATTAAAAGAAAAGCAAGATGTTTTTTTGTGTAAATTTAAGAAGGAATTGGAGGATATTAAGAGACGTAAGTGGCACCGGGACTTGCAAGATTCTGAGACTGGGACGGTTTATTCATGGTCATAGGAGAGTTATATTAAGAGTAATAACTGGTCTAAAAAATCTAATGTTGGAAGAACTGATAAACAACGTACACAGAGTGAAGGTTCTTTTTTAGTGAATCCCCAGGAAGAGCTATTGGACGGCGACCCACAAGGAGAGGCGGAAAGAAACAACATCGATCCCGCAAGAACCAGGAGACAAAAGTATATTCGGACTGTGAACAGCAAAAATGCAGGGAACAAGAAAAAAAATTTCATCCACTGTGGTAAATATTTCATCTATCACTCTTTCTGAAGCACAACTCTGTCTGTTATCTAATGGACTTTCTTTTTGCCCAGACCAAAAGGTTGATTGGTTTAATTTAGATCTTGAATTGCAACAGTTTTTTCGTAAATTGAGGTTAAAAGTTTGGTTTAATTTACAAGGAAGTACCTCTGAAGTTTCTGGGGATGTTGATCCCGGGATGGTGGAGTTCAGGTTGAGGGATTTTAATCTTTCTCTCCACAGTGAGTTCCATCCTACTTTGGTTTCACACCCAATAGAAACTTGTATATAGTTGGTTAAAAAAGATGTTGAACATTTACAATGTAGTAGTAAGGGCCACACATTGAATCACCCTAATTTAACTTCATCTGAAATTGCGGCTATTAAAGAGCTGACTGATAATTCTAATATCTCTTCCGAATTCTATGTAAAAAAAAAACATGTTTATGTCACATGGCTGGACCATTGTAAATCTAGCACTTCTTGCCCTTCGTCTCTCCCGTACACCCTAATAGATTGTAAGCTCTTGCGAGCAGGGCCCTCACACCTTGTGTCTCCATCTGTAAGTACTTTTAATGTGTAATGTCTGTACGTTTACCCTCCAAATTGTAAAGTGCTGCGGAATATGTTGACGCTATATAAATAAAGATTATTATTATTATTATTATCTCCATAAGGTCTGCGGATAAGGGAGGTGCAATTGTAATAATGGACATGGCACAATATTTAGCAGAAGCATATCGTCAGTTATCAGATGTTGAGGTATATCGAGTCTTACCAGGTGATCCTAAATTGGAAATTAGTAAAAAGTTTAATGTGATCATTGAGGAAGCTTAATGTGGAGGTCTTATTGACTCTAAGCTTAAGGATTTTCTGTATGTTATGTATCCTGTGACACCTATACTGTATTTTTTGCCTAAAATACACAAATCAATAATTAATCCACCTGGTAGACCGATTGTGTCAGGGAAGAATTCCTTGTCTAGTCATGTTTCCATTTTTTTAGATAAGGTCTTAAGTAAGTTGGTTGTTCAATCTCCTTCCTATATACGTGATACTTGTGATTTCTTGTGTAAATTACATTCTATATCTATCCCTGAAGGTGCTTTGTTGGCCTCTTTTGACGTGGTTAGCCTTTATACGTCAATTGATCATGATAAAGGTCTTTCAGCTGTTCAGCAGGTTTTGTTACAGACTGATTTTTCTGATGCAGCTAAGGAATTTTTGATTTATTTACTTTCATTAGTGCTCACAAGTAATTATTTTTTGTTTTCTGATAAATTTTATTTACAGTTAAAAGGCACGGCTATGGGCACAAATGTTGCCCCAACTTATGCAAACATTTTCACGTTCCATCTTTGAGAGGAACTTCGTCTATGTGTCTCCCCACTTTGAAAAAATCTTGAGGTGGTGGGGATACATAGATGACGTGTTTTTGATTTGGTTGGGTACTGTGGATGAGTTGTTGGAATTTAGTTCTTTTTTGAATAGTGCTAATAGTGACATTAAATTTACCTTGGTGTATTCTTATGAGGAAATTACATTTTTGGACACTAGAGTTTTTGTCGTTGGTGACAAGTTACACACTGATTTGTATGTTAAGGAAACTGACAAAAATACTCTTTTGCATTTTCGTAGTCATCATCCTTCCAGTATGCAGAAGTCATTGCCATATAGCCAACTCTTGAGAGCTCGCCGCATTATAGATTCTGAAGAATCTTGGGAACGAACAGTTGATGTGATGACCAGAAAGTTTCTTGACCGAGGGTATCCAGCTAAATTAATAGCATCACATGTTGAAAGGGTTAATAAGGTTTCTTGTGAGGAAGCCCGTAAATTTGTTAGGAAACCTTCTGATATGTCCCGGTTAGTGTTTGTGTCTACATTTAACGATCTGAGTCCAGCTGTTTCGGGGATCATTAAAAAACATTGGTATATTCTTCGAAACAGCTTTACTAATATTGTGGAGTTTCAAACTTTTCCAATAATGTCCTACAGAAGATCTAGAAATTTAAAGGACCAACTTGTGAAAAACATTAATTTTGTCCCTAAATCCCGTCAGCTATATTAAGGTCAATTGAGAGTTGGATCTTATCCATGTTTAAACTGTGTCCATTGTAAATTGATAGTGAAAGGTGATTCTTTCAGGCATCCTGTCACCAATGAGTGTTTTAGGATAAAGTTTCATTTGTCTTGTATATCAGATTGGGTAATCTATATTCTATGGTGTCCCTGCAACTTAAAATACGTAGGTGAGACCACATGTGACCAAAAAACTAGATTGAACAACCATAGATATACCATACGTAAAAGGAGACTCGATTTACCTGTTTCTAAACATTGTGTTGAGGCAGGACATAGTGAATGGGATATTAAATGTATGGTCGTTGACCATGTTCCATGTCCTTTACAAGGTGGTGATCGTTTAACTTTTTTAAAAAGAAGAGAATTAGAGTGGATCTTTAATTCAGGAGCTTTGAAACCTAAAGGTTTGAATGTTGATTATAAAATCTCAATACGCATGTTTAAGTGACCTTCTTACATTATGCTTTCTATTCCCCTCCGTAAATATGATCATTAATATTTTGTTTCTTCTTTTTTCTTTTCAGATAAACACTTTTGATTAATGGTTGATCACATTTTATGGGAATCGGAGACATACCGCTTACCTTTATCATTGGATTTTTGTAAAAATTATTTTTTATGACACTATTAAAGTCTGTTAAAAATAAAAATTAAAAAATGAAACATTTTTATTGAAATACTTTGATTGTACTTTGGTTACATTGCGTATGTCCGTTAGTTTTTTGGTTATTTTATTGTTATTTTTTAGTTATTATTACTTTATCATTTTTTTTATTTAATTTATCATTATTTAAAAAAAAAAATATGTTTTATTTTTTGAATCATTATATTATTGTTGCTTTGTAAAGGGTGAGGAGTCACCATTTTGGTTTGGGCATGTAGTTGGAGTTTAGGGGTGTTTTGTGCTCTCCTTTATAAGGTTGAGTCATGTATTCCGTTTTTAAAAATGGTCAATATCTTTTCCATTATTTATGGTTAATGTGTTTGGCCTGTGCTTCATCCGTGATTGCTGAATATGTCCGTAAGTTATCTATGCCCGCTGATGTAATATGCGCTGAACTGTTAGTTTCAGTTCAGTTTATATTTTTCCGGGCGGTCATTCTACGGTATGCGCTGAGCTGTTGATTCGGTTCAGTGTGTAACTGTGTAGTTGAATTATTATGCCGTTGCTAAGGACCTTTTGCTCCTCGAATTTCCGGTTATGCGCATTTTGAATCGCTGCAGTTCTAAGTGAGACACGTTTTAAATTTCCGGACATGCGCAGTTTACAATTGTAGTTCATGTAGTTTTTTGTAGTTTCTTTACACTTACGGACATGGGGCAGTGAACTTTAAGAACGCCGAAGTAAAATGTATTTATTGCTGTTACACAGCTGTTATTGAGTTATTAGTAAGCGTTTTTTTGTCTCCGCCTCCTTATTAATACTATATCTTAATATGCACTTGCACATCATATTTATTGGTAATGTTATTGTAATATAATTTTGCCTCTTTATTCACTACTGTAACACTTTATGTTTGGAATGTATTTTAACATTTTTTCACGTGTAATTTGATAATATATTGTTGATTGATTGTATTTTGTAATACTATTTATACGATTACTTGTGCACCTTTGTATCACTTGAAAACGGCTCTGTGAGAGAGCCGAAACTTTATCTGCCAACATGTTGGAATAAACAACTTGATTTTTTTCACCGTTACAGGTGCAAACATCCATAATTAAATATAAGTGAAAGATCACCACCAGGGATATGATCCACCAAGCCCCAAACTCGGCGTCCCTTACGCCGAAGTGCGCACTTCAGTGATGTAAAAATCGTCATAAAATGCCGGTATGTACATCACTGACGTGCGCACTTCGGTGGCAGGGACGCCGAGTTTGGGGCTTGGTGGATCATATCCCTGGTGAGTGTTCTTTCACTTATGTTTAATTATGGATGTTTGCACCTGTAACAAACTAATTACGATTTTTATGCACTTTTTTACATGTTTATTATGACGAATGTTGTTACACATCTTTATAATTAATCACTGTATAAATATTTTTTCTGATATGTTATGGATTGTTACACTTTATGAATTTTATATCTTATATTATTTACATTAATGTTTAATGATTGATTAATTATGTATGTAAGTTGTTCACTTTGGTATATATTATCCTTTATGATTGTATCACATTGCTTGAAAAAGACTCTATGGTTGAGCTGAAACATTGCTGAGGAAGGCCAGCAGTTTGGAAAGGGTAACCAGGAGTTTATTACTCAGGTGGTAATTAAGAGAGTTGCTCAGCTGCTTGTCCACCTTAGAGTCCTGTTAAATAGTCTGGTCTTCAGTGAAACAACGGGGGAGCATGGCTTACAGTCAGTGGAGGACGTGTGCAGGCCTTGCCTAGGAGAGTATCCTGGGTGCTTTCCCCCCCAGGCTTGAGAGAAGTCAGACCCAAGGGCTATCCTGTACAGTGTGAGTACATGTTTGTGGGGCTGGGTAGTAGACCCAGACCACTGCTAGAGAGGGACTCTCTGTACATTTAGTTAGTAGCTGGATGGCCTCGGATTTATTTTTGGATGCTTATATGTTTTCTCTGTACTGAAGAATAAAGCTGGTGAAGACCAGATTTAATGAGAAACCTGTGTCGACTTGCTGTTCCATTTACCAAGGCGGCGATCCCAGAGTGCGAGTGTCCCCAAGGCCGGGCCAAGATGGCGGCCGAACACATGTGAACGCTTACATATGGTGGAATTATGCAATTGGCACGTCGGCCTCAGGACCCACACAGTAACTGAAGTGGCGCAGTGGCGTGAGAATTGTTGCATGTGTGGCACAATTGAATGGGCACAAGAGTGCTGAACCAGTGGACTGGTGAATTTTGCACAGTGTTGGGGATGCAGGGTTAAGTTAAAGGGCCAGCGGCCAAACCATTACTGCTTCTGAAAAGTGACTGTGCATTAGAAAGACTGTTTTGTGAAGCCTGCAGAGCTTCATAGGATTGCTGCAGCAGCAGTGAAAGGGCCAGACACCCTGCATGATTGCTTAAAAGAGATGGGTGTTGCCTGAATTTTTGTTTTCAGCTGTGGAGAACTATTGTGACCTAGTGCACCCCAGGACCACCCAACAAGCGGCACCAGATAACAGTAACCCCCTAAAGCCCTGGTGGGGATGTGTACATGGCTGTTGCTGTGAGAAAGGTCTGGATGCTAAAAGGCCCAGGCGGGGCAAAGGCAAGTCACAAAGAGGCCTGGATTCCGGTGTTTCCAGGAGCAACCCAACTATACAGCAGAAAAGGGCCAGGGTAATCCAGCTTGAGGGGCGAACAGTAAAAACTGAGTGGATGGGATCCCACTAACGGTTGCTCTGGATGGGGAGGAAAAAGTCTCCGGAGTATGCCCAGAACTAATATCCTTTCTGAAGGCCCAATCAGAATCTGGTAAGGCTGTGGCTATATGTTTTGAGACCTGTCTTGGGACTGCCGATCATGTGCTTGAGGTATGTGAAGAGCTGCGGCAGTTCATCATACTTGGCAGAGACTTTCTGCTTTTCTGGCAGTTGTGGGGACCAGAGTTGGCACCAGATGGAGAGGGCGTCATGTCCGTGAAAGTGCCCCCTGCAGAGACTGTTGTGACACTGCCTAAGAGGGAGGAGCCAGAATTGTCCTCTGTTAAAGTCCCTAAGAACAGGGGGGGTGACTCCTCACCGATTAGCAGTCTAAATGCCAAACAGGATGTGATAAATGTACGCCCAGATAAAATGGAGTCCCTAAGTGACAGACATGCTGCTGTTTCCAAGGGCAACCAACTTCATCCACAGGGAACTGCTGCCACCGTACAAGAGGAAGTAGAGCTGGAGGTGTCCCACAGCAGCAGGAATTGTTGTTGACTGTTTTATCATCAGGGAGCTAGAGGAGTCACAGCCCCAGATCCGGGAGCTCCAGGTGGGTGGAATCCTACCTCTGTCTGATGAGGACTGTCACCAAGATGTGTCCAGAAGGTCCAGGGACATTGTCCAAAGCATGGAGACCCGACTGGAATGGGGTAAGACTGTTCCTGTTAATAATGACACATCAAGGGACACTTTTAAACATACACATGAATTGTGTGAGGACTAGGCCGGGCTAGACGGAGGTCCAGAGGTGCCGCCAGGCCAGAAGACTCCAGGAAGCAGTTGCAGGACTGTTGGAGAGGGTCTGGTCTAGTCTGATGGACTCAATGTATTACATGCTGAGTTGTCTATTGAAAATTTTATTTTTGTGGAAAATGCTCTGTCTGAACAGGGGGGTGCCAGTAGCAGTTAGACATCTGCTGCACCTGTGGGGGATGTGAAGGATACATCCCCGCACATGACTACAGTAAGTCAGTTAGACAGAGCTAATGAGAGAAGTGCCCAGGGAAAGGTGTCCCTGGACAGTAATGAAGTTAGTGTAAAGAGTGAACCAGCTTCTTTAGGAAGGACAGCTCCAGCAGTGGAGCAAGCTAGCTCAAGTATGCCCCTAGAGGTTGGGGTTAACAGCGCTAGAAGTATTGCAGAGGATGTGTGTCCTGGGGGATAAAATAAAACCAGGGAAAGGGATTACACCAGGGCTGCCATGGGGAATTTCGGGGCCCCCATACACCCTGGTTGGGGCCCAATAACCTCTTCTGTCGTGACTGTGTCGGGATGGTTGTTAGGGGGTGAGGGTTTTTTTTATTTGTATCATTTTCCATTTAGGGTGTATTGCTTTTCCACTTTAATGTCAATTTATCGCAACAGTGAGGAGATGACACAGACTATTCAGACATTTTTTTTTATGGTGGTAATATTTAAAAAATTATGGCATTCTAAATCTTTTTTTTTAACGTTTTCACGGGTATTTGAAAAGTGACCCGCGTAAAATATACTATGAACTTGTGTACGGGCAGTGTATTGTCATTCAGCGACCCAAAACCGTACATCCGAAAAATTTCTGTAAAGAAAAAAAGTTGGAAGAAGGTTCTGAGGGGGCGAAACCCGACAGGGAAAAAAAAGAGTTAAAGAAGGGAAAATATGTGCCCCTCACTTGACTACGTGTAGAATGAAAAGGTGTCCTCCCTTCACATGAGTCAGTGTAAGAAGGAATGGTTTCCCCCCCTCCTCACCCGACTTTAAATGTAAGAAATGAATGGTGTCCCCCCCCAATTTTACTACAGTGTAAGAAGGGGAATGGTGTCCCCCCCTCACTGATAAGGGGTAAAAAGGAATGGGTTCCCCCCCCCCCTCAATGCACGTGTAAGAAGTGAATGGTGTCCCCCCCTCACTGATACAGGTAAGAAAGGGTGGTGTCACCCCCCCTCACATGGGGTCAGTGTGGAAGTGAAATGGTGTGTCCCCCCTCCATGATACGTGTAAAAAGTGAATGGTATCCCCCCCTCACATGATACAGTGAAAAGAAGTGAATGGTTTTCCCCCCCCCTCACCTGACTACAGTGTAAGAAGTGAATGTTGTCCCCCCCCCTCACATGATACAGTGTAAGAAGGTGAATGTTGTCCCCCCCTCACCATGACTACATTGTAAGAAGTGAAGGGTTTGCCCCCCTCACATGACTACAGTTTTAAGAAGTGAATGGTGTCACCCCCCTCCTCACCGGGACTACAGTGTAAAAAAGTGAATGGAGTGTTCCTTTTTACCTGAACCTGAGAGATTGATGACAGGGACGAACCTCGGTACATCTTGCCGCTAGCGCAGTTAACGTCTCTCCAGGGACATCAACAGAGCTCCAGTGCCACCGACTGCACCTGGTACCAGCGCAGGAAGAAGTAGTCGCCTTCCCCTTTTTTGTCCTTTCGGCCCAGACGGCCATGATGACTTCTCTCGCCCACGACTTGTCTCTGCAGAATTTATCACACACATCTTAGAATCCTCACTTTTTCAGCAGATAATTATAGGTATATACATCCCCTCAGTTAGGTAGTGCTATAGCTCCCCTCAGTTAGGCAGACATGTATAGGCCCCCTCATTAAGGTAGGTATATAGATGGGCCCCCTTATTAAGGCAGGTATATAGATGGGCCCCTTCAGGCAGGTATACAGATGGGTCCCCAGGCAGGCGGTTATATAGATGGGCCCCCAGGCAGGCGGGTATATAGATGGGCCCCCAGGCAGGAAGGTATATAGAAGGCCCCCCAGGCAGGCAAGTATATAGATTGGCCCCCAGGCAGGTGGGTATATAGATTGGCCCCCAGGCAGGCGGGTATATAGATGGGCTCCCAGGCAGGCACGTATATAGATGGGCCCCCCAGGCAGGCACGTATATAGATGGGCCCCCAGTCAGGCTCGTATATAGATGGGCCCCCAGGCAGGCAAGTATATAGATAGCCCCCAGGAAGGGATATAGTTGAGCCCCCAGGCGGGTATATAGTTGGGCCCCCAGGAGGGTATATAGATAGGCCCCCAGGAGGATATATCGTTGGGCCCCCAGCAGGATATATAGATGGGCCCTAAGCAGGGTCGATGGATGGGCCCCCAGGGGGGGAGATAGATGGGCCCCCAGCAGGGGATCGCGAGGGGCCCCCAGGCAGATTTCATAAAATTAAAAACAATACTTACCTTTTACTCCGTCCCGGCCGAGCTGGCGCGTGGGCGTCATTTACGTTGCCAGCGTGGGGACGCTCCGCCGGAAGCTCCTCGGCCACATAGCCTATTAGTTATTAGGCTGTGAGGCCAAGGAGAAGTAGCGACGCGGTGAAGACGCTTCACCGCGCCGCTGACTTCTTCATTGTTAACGGGGGCCTGCACTGAGAACGGGGGCCGCGGCGGGCCCCCAGGACTACAAGGCCGCGGGGGGGCCCTCTGAAACGGGGCGCGGCGGTGCCCCGGACTCAAGGCCGCAGCTGGTTGACTGGAACGGGGGCCGCGGCGGGCCCCAGGACTAAAGCCCCCGGGCCTGCACTGAAGGGGGCCGCGGCGGGCCCCGGGATACAAGGCTGCGGGGGCCTGCACGTCCCCCCTGTACTGCCCTATCGGCGGCCCTGTTTTAACACAATTTAATCCCCAGGGGAGTTAAGGGGGTTTTGCCAGTGGGCAACAAGTTTTATACTAATGCTTTCCCGGTGGGGAAAAGTCATGAGTATGAATGCCCCGCAGTTGTCTGTGAAGCTCCTGGGTTCCAGATGGTCAATGGGTCTACATCTGACCACAGCGCACTGTGTGAACGTGAGTGTAAAGTGCAAGTTGCAGATACGCCTGTGGTGGTGGACAACAGCAAAAGTAGTGCAGGTAATGGGGTTTGTGTCCCCAGCACAGATCTCAGTGCCACTCAGGGTAGGGCCCAGTGTGAACTAGCAGAAGAGGAGACAAGTTCATTCCCTCTAGATGATAGTTGATCTGAGGGTAGTGCAGAAGTTATGAATCCTGGAGGTGATAGCCATGAAGAAAAAGTGTTTGTTATTCCTTATGAAACCAATGTGGTCTCTAGTAGCAACCGAGTGTCTTCTGCTACTAGGGTTCTAGAAGAGGTGAATGTGTTGCAAGAGCTACACCCTGCAAGCGTGGTTCAGAACAGGGAAAGGCTAGAGATGGAATGTGGTTACCCTGCTAGTAGGTGTGAAGTAATTGGGGTCCAGGTGATAAACGTATCCCCAAGCGGCACCATAGACATAGCAGACTCCAAGATGGAGAAGGGTGTGAACCATGTACAAGGGTACAGTATTGACTCTAAGGTACCAGATGAGCCTTCTAGCGTGCCAGGTGCAGGAGTGGTTCTAACGGACACCGAGAGTTCTCCTATGGTAACGGGTGCAGGAGATATTGAGGAAGAATCTCACCATTGGGAGCTGGTAGACACAACAGAGGGAAGTATGCACTCAATCACTAGTGAGGTGCAGAGGAAAATGAGGGAAGTAACAGATAGTTGAGAAATGGTGGATAATTCAGTGAAGATTGAGGTAGTGGGTAAGGGAACGGGTTTCCCGGGGGAGGGACATTATTTTCTACAGAAAGGGAAAAGTCGGGACACGGGGGAGATGCAGTACCAATGTGAACAGGGTCCTAGGAAAGGCATTCTGTCCCCACCCGGGGGGTCTTAAACCCACATAATGGAGTTATTTTTGGGGAAGGGGGGCGCCCCTCAGGTCTATGAATGCTTGCGCGGGTCCTTAATTTACAGAGCGGGGGTACAAAGTACACCTCTGAGATAGGGAACATGGGTCAATACATGGGGTTGGTGGATCCCCATGTATGGTGGTGGTCAAAGGGTCTGTATGGGGAGAAGTCAGCCCCAGGGTGGTCCCGCAACCAGGTTCAAGCAAAGATATCTGGGAAAAAATTAGGAATTCTCAATTAGGTGGTGCCCCGATGGGGCTTTGTAGGGGCAGTCAAAAGATGGTAGGAAAAATATCTACCCCGTGTGAGGGTAGACATACCCAGATATCCGATTGTTTCGAGTCAAGAAACTTCAGCTTATTGGGGGGGAAAAGGAAAAGGGTTTTGACCTGGGGTTTTCCAAAAGAGCCTGATAGTGCGAAACCCGGGTAAACGGGTAGGACCCCTGGTCTTAGCATCTGAGGGGTTAGGAAGAGGGTTTCCCTGGGGAAAAGGTAGAATTCAAGAGAACCGTAGGATAACACCCCGGCTCAGGAAAAAAGGATAGCATAATCCGGTTTTGGGAGGCTTTGTCCCCTTTCAAAAGGTAAACTAGGTGTTAACTGGATGGGAACAAGTCACAGGGAGTGGGGGAAAAGAGATAATGGTGGTTGGTGGGTGACTTCTGCCTCTTTCTGTGGAAATACTGTGTCCCCAAATAAACCAGCTGTGAGTGTCTTGCAAGGTTGGGTCCCCCGAATAGGGCTTTGATGGAGGAAGGTTTGTGCAGGGGAAAAGGCCTATGCCTTTTCAAAGGGGGGTATGTGCGATGCAAAAGTAGAAAAAGCATTTTCCCGCCCCTAGTGTTCTGCAAACAGCTTTTCCAAGGTTGGGTTCCCCTTTCTGGGCTGTTTAGTAAGGAGGCCAGCAGTTTGGAAAGGGTAACCAGGGGGTTAATTACTAAATGGTAAAATTAAAAGGGGTTCTCACGCTTGTCCAACTCAGAGGCCCGTTAAATACGGCTTCAGTTTTCAGGGGGATGTGTTCAAATTTTTGGGGGAGTGTGCAGGCCTTGTCCCCGGAGATATCCTGGGGGCTTTTCCCCCCCGGCTTAGAGAAGCCAAACCCCAAGGGTATCCTGTCAGTGTGAGTACATGTTTTTTGGGCGGGTTGACCCAGACCATACTAGATTTAGTACATTTATTATGGCTGAAAGGGCCCAGGATTTATTTTTGGATGCTCTATATGTTTTCACTGTACTGAAAAATAAAGCTGGTGGAGACCAGATTTAATGAGAAACCTGTGTCGACTTGCTGTTCCATTTACCAAAGAGGCGATCCCAGAGTGCGAGTGTCCCCCAGGCCGGGCCAAGATGGCGGCCGAACACATGGGATTCCTCAGAAACGCGTTATATATATATATATATATATATATATATATATATATATATCATATATATATATATATATATATATATATATATTGCAAATTGTAGCGGTGTATATCATAGCCCCTTAAGGAGGTCATCCATTTATTTATCATTTAATGTGTATTTATAGGATAGATTCTCAGTATTAGTGTATGTATTTTGGCACCCTAATCAGCTACGAATAGGCCATCAATTGTAGTACTCAGAAAACCCCTTCAACATACACTCCTCAATTAACTTAAAAAAACTCCCAAAAAAAGTTAATGCACCCACTCACTTATTTCATATTGTTGCATCAGTTTTTTGCTTTTTTTTTTTTCTCCTATGATTTGAGGTAACTTCACCAGAGGCCAGCTCAGATGCTGACACACGACAGTTGAACTGCAACTAGGTAAAAGGCAACAATAAGAACAAGAAAAATAGAATGTACGTATTTAATATGAAAACTGATGGCTGTTTAAATGTTTAGAACAAAGAATTCTGGCTAGCAGATCATAGAGTCTGTTTGGTTTTGGGGTGCCTTATTAACTGACCAAGAACAACTGGATCTTTAAAGGGTTTATTACAAAGGGTAATTATATATATATATTTATATAATATATATATATATATATATATATATATATATATATAATCTTTATATATTTTAAAGAAAAAGAGAGAAAAAAAGAGAGAAAAAAGGAGGGGATGCACAATAGTGTAAAACGTATATATTAATATGCAGTAAAACAACGTAAAGGTGTGCTCACCTTAGGAGGTTGTGCAATGTAAAAGGCACAACTCTCATTAAAGCTTGCTGGGCTGTTATGACCATCGCCCTTACCACGGCTGCCAGGATCACTTATCCAGAAAAAAACTCAAATGCTCGCTGCACTTGGAAAGTATAGAAAAAACAGCAGGTCCCGATATGGGAAAGCTTGGATCCGGTGCACTTCGTAAAGAATATCAATCCCTCGCGGGTAGTAAAATAAACATAGCTTTTGTTATTAAAAAGACAATGGATTCTTACCACCGTGTAATTAAAAATCTAAGACAAAGTACTTTACGCGTTTCGCGCGGAATACCCGCGCTTCCTCAGAAACGCGTCAAGTTCTTTGTCTTTGTCTTAGATTTTTAATCACACGGTGGTAAGAATCCATTGTGTTTTTAATAATAAAGGCTATGTTTATTTTACTACTCGCGAGAGATTGATATCTTTACGAAGTGCGCCGGATCCAAGCTTTCCCATATCGGGACCTGCTGTTTTTTTTATATATAATAATAATAATCTTTATTTATATAGCGCCAACATATTCCGCAGCACTTTACAAATTCAAGGGTAAACATACAGTCATTACACATTAAAAGTACTTACAAATGAGACACAAGTGTGAGAGCTTACAATCTATAAGGGTGTATGGGTGAAACATACGGTAAGAAGTGCCAAGTTTACAATGGTCCAGCCATGTTTCATATATAGGGGGTGGTTTACATGAAACATGGATGAACCTGCCACCCAGACTGTACATCTATATACAGATAAGTGCCTGTGAGTGCCCTAGTGTAGGGAGTGACAAATGTGTGTGATAGCAGTTAGGGATCTTGGTGGGCCAGACCGAGAAGATGTATTTTCAGGGCCCTCTTAAAACTGTGAGGGTTGTGAATGTGCCTGATCGCCCGCGGTAGCATATTCCAGAGAATTGGCGCTGCACGTGTGAAATCTTGTAGGCGGGCATGGGAGGTTCGGATGATTGAGGAATGTAATCTGATATCATCAGCAGAGCGGAGAGCACGGGTAGGGCGGTAGACAGAGACGAGGGAGGAGATGTAGGGAGGAGCAGCGCTGTGGAGAGCTTTATGGGTTAGAGTGCTGAGTTTATACTGTATCCTGTACTGGATGGGCAACCAGTGCAGTGACTGACACAGGGTAGAGGTGTCAGTGTAGCGGCTGGAGAGAAAGATAAGCCTGGCTGCTGCATTCTGGACAGATTGGAGAGGGGAGAGTTTGCACAGAGACCGATAAGCAAGGAGTTGCAGTAGTCAAGACGAGAAAGAATAAGAGCAGTAATGAGAGTTTGAGTTGTTTCCACAGTGAGAAATGGACGGATTTTGGAGATATTCTTGAAGTGCAGGTGACAGGAGAGGGCAAGGGATTGGATATATGGGGTGAAGGTCAGATCAAAATCCAATATAACCCCAAGACAGCGGGCCTGCTGCCTTGGAGAAATGGTGGTACCACATATAGAAACAGAAATAGTAGGTGGGGTTGGTTAGTAGATGGCGGAAAGACAAGAAGTTCAGTCTTAGTGAGGTTCAGTTTCAGATGGAGAGAGGACATGATGTCCGAGACAGCGGCCAGACAGTCACTGGTGTTTTGAAGCAAGGCTGGGGTGATGTCTCGGGAGGAGGTGTATAATTGGGTGTCATCCGCATAGAGATGGTACTGGAAGCCAAATCTTCTGATGGTTTTTCTAATGGGGGCTGTGTACAATAAAAAGAGGAGAGGACCTAGAGCTGATCCCTGAGGTACTCCAACAGCAAGAGGAAGAGGAGAGGAGGTCGAACCAGAAAATTAGACACTGAAGGAGCGGTCAGAGAGGTAGGATGAGAACCAAGAGAGAGCGGTGTCCTGGAGGCCAATGGTGCTGAGCATGCTGAGGAGAAGTTGGTGATCAACAGTGTCAAAAGGAAACCTAGCTAGCTAAAAAGGGACAGGGGGAATGGGGAAGGCAGGGAACATGGTGGAAAGAGAGTTAACTAAGATTGTGCACGATCTTTTATACCAGACACACCCACACACACATGACACATCCTTCGCCCATCCCTGGAACCTCCAAGAACCAATCATTTCAGTTATTATACAGTCTACATAAATTCTTGCAGAGTCCAGTAGGTGTCCCTCTTGTCCCAAAGGTCAACATTCTTGCTGGATGATCACATTGCCTGGGAGGACCACAGCACATGTCCCTGAAGAACGGAGGTTTAGCCACCAGATTTCTGACTTTCTGTCATGAGATAATGGCAGTGTCCATTGTTCATTCAAGAAACAGATTTTACAAGAGGTCAGGAGGGGGGGTTGTTGGTAGTTCCATTATGCTTTGTCCTTCCTGAAATGGCCAGCAGACCTTAATCCTTTGACTGGGCATAGAGTATATATAATATCCATTCCAAATCCAACACAGATATGGCATAAACTGTATTAAAAAGGTTGACTATAAAAACAACCCAGTCCAAAAGCAATATTAGAGCACATGGGTGTCATAACAGCAGATCCTTCTATTCAGACTAGAATGTAGAGCTACCTTGTAATTTTGCAATTT
>JAODAL010041583.1:0-35725 GCA_025379985.1 Phyllomedusa bahiana | reverse complement strand
AATATGATGGCAACAAAAAATGACTTTCCACAGGTACAGAGGGGGGAGAGGCCCCTTCCCTGGGAGGTTTTCAGTTAAAAGGGGAAGGGGGAAAAGGGGACAGAAGGTGAGGGTTTTTCATCTTCCCAAAACAAATGCATCTGCTTCAAATTATTTATTATCATCTTTTTTTATCTTTATCTTCTATCTATCTATCAATTCTATCTATTTATCATTGGGGACCCTTAGGTACAAGAGCATTGTTAGTTTTTTAGGGGAAAAAGTAGTTTAGCCTCTGCTTTACTATTTGAGTTCCTGATTTTAGCGGTATTATTTTTCCCCAAAGGGGTTTTGCCAAAAAGTAAAATTGAGTGGGAAAGTTTGAAAATTAAATAAAAAAATTTTAACCTTATCATTATTAAAATTCTGCCGTTTTTGTTTTAGCGCCCTTTAGGACCCATTTTTTTACAGTCGTCCCCCAAGGGGATACGCCCAGGGCTGCGAGCTCCTAGTCTGGCCGACTGCTCAGCATCGCCTCTCCGTTTCAGGCGTATGAGTGTTAAAAACCCAGGTGCTGTCTTTCTACTCCATCCTCTGTGCTCCTTAGAAATTCTCAAACAGTGAAAAATAAAAATAAAAAAGAAAACTAAATGGGGTTTGTGCTTGGGTTAAAGAGGAAAAATTTTCCACAGGTTAAGTTCCCTGCAGGGATTTGAACCAAGGAACCTTGTGCTGTAAAGGGGGAAAATGGTCGTGGCCCAAAACCCCTTTAATTATTGACACTTAGCTGCTGGTTTATTTATTGTCAGTAGGTGGGGGGGGTTTCACTTTTTTTTCTGTGGGGCCCTATGAATTTTAGTTAGGCTCCTGTGGTATTATTTTTTATCTAGCCAGATCCAGTAAAAATAAAATTATGAATTATCATCCTATTTGTGCTTCAACAATTTTGTACTTTTTGAGCTTTGAGGGTCTTGTAGGAACAAAATCTCAGCATTTTTTTGGCTTTTTATATGAACTGATGAAATTTGAGGCCCCGCCGGGATCAAGGAGACGCATCTTGTCCTTCCTGCATTTTTCAATGTGCTGTAAGAGCCTTGTTGCTGAGTTGCATTTTTCGACAGCTCCACAAAAAAATTTTACAAAACCATTCTTTTTCCAAATTCATAAAATGGATATATTTTAGAACAATAAATTAAAAATAGAAATTCCCCAGGTTTCCCTTTGTGTTCAAAATATTTGCCCCCCCCCTTAAAACAATCCCCTGCAAAGCCACAAATGTGTTTTTTTTTTTTTAAATGGAATCTCATTTTTTCCTAGAAAAGGGAATCGATTTCTCTAAGAAATTTTTGGAACTGTTAAAACTTTAACAATTTAAGAAATTGAACCCCTTTCCGCATTTCAATTAAAAAACCTCTGCGGTTTCCCGGATAATTTTGCGTCATTCCAAATGCCTTCTGACGAATATAAGGTTAAGCTTTTGCAATTAATAGAGATCCGAAAGGGATATAACACACACAAATCGGGAGAAAAAACATAATGACGCCGACATAAAGGAGGTCTGGGTAAGAGAAGCCGCTGTAAATTATCTTATTCGTATTAGGTTTTGGGGGGTTTCCAATAATATCCTCTTTTGTTTAGAAAGAGTAAAAGGTAGCTAAAAAAGACGGTTTCTCTTTATGGAGGACCTGAATGTTAATATTACTGGAAGCTATTGTTTTCTTGGAAAAGGGGAAATTTGAAGCTTGGGGCCTAATGCACAAAGGAATGGGCCCCCCAGTTTCCCATGGACAGTTACAATGTGGTATCCCCTTTAGTGGCAGAAGGGGCTTTTGGGCCCCCCGGGGTGGGGGCCCCTGGGCAATGCTACACTGTACCCCTTAGCAAATCTTGCCAACTCTCCCGTTTTTGGCGGGGGGGCCCCGTTTTTTGGGGTTCCCCCCCCCCGGGGGGGGAAGTAGCTGGTGGCTACTCTTGGCCCCCGGGCCGTTCGCGGGGGTGAATTTTTGGCCCGCGGGCCGCTTCACCCGCCCGGATCTCGTTGTGCGGGGGAGGGGGGGCAGGAGGGATCGCTCCCTTCCCCCTGTATGTCCGGCGGTGGGGTTTGCCGTACATACAGGTCAGCGGCGCAGGGGAAGTGCGCGCGGCTGCCTCACTCCCTGTGACATGCTGAGGAGATCGGGAGGAGCTGCCGCTGCGGAGCCTGGTGAGGTAAGTGGGAATTTATTTTTTTTTTTTTAACTACATGGGGGGCTCTGCCTGACTACTAAAGGGGGCACTAACCTGGCTACTAAAGGGGCAATGGCTACTAAAGGGGTGCAATACCTGGCCAAAAGGGGGCACTCCCTGGTACAAAAAGGGGGAAACTACCTATGGCTCTAAAGGGGGCAAACCTGGGGTATTAAAGGGGGACCGTGGTCCTAAAGAGGGATTACTGGTACTAAAGGGGGTTTTTCCCTGGCTAAAAAGGGGGCACAGTGGCTACTTAAAAGGGGCATCTACCTGGCTACTAAAGGGGCACTCCCGGTACTAAAGGGGGAACACCTACCGGGTACAAAAAGGGGGCAACTACCTGGTACTAAAGGGGGAAACTCCTGACTATAAAGGGGGGCACTCTGGCTACTAAAGGGGGCACTACCGGTTCAAAAGGGGGAAACTACCTACCTGTACAAAAGGGGGGCAATACTGGCTAAAAAAGGGGGCAGCTACCTGGCTAAAAAAGGGGGAACTACCTGGCAAACAAAGGGGGGATTCCCGGGTAACAAAGGGGGGCATCTCCCTGGCTACAGGGGGGCTTTACCTGGCTCGGGGGCATTTCCTGCCTTAAGGGGGACTACTGGTTATGGGGGGCTTACCGGCTATAAGGGATCCCCGGGTTTTTCCAAAGCCATTATGCAGTGAGGCGGAGTGGGTGTGGCTTTTTGAAGGGGTGGCACACAAAAAAAGGGCGTGCCCAGCAAATTTTTTGCCGCCCCTTTAATCTCCTACTTTTCCATTTTCAAAAGTTGGCAACTATGCCTATAGCTATGGTCCTGATTAGGAACTGTGTAACGCTTCATATCACCTATGGTGGAGCTGCAAGGGGTTGAATTTCTTAGGGGGCATGTATGACGTGGTGCAGACAGGGGGAGTTCTAAAAAGTTTTAATTCAGAAAGTAGAATGTGCCAAAAAAGTATGAACTGTTCTTCTGCAGGTTACTACAGGAGTGTGAGCCAATCCACAAGTTTTTGGGTCAGGCACCCCTTTACCCTGGTTGGTGTTTTTGCAGGCATACTAAGGGGCAGTGTAGAGCCAATACCACAATTTTGGCTCAGGGGACCACCTTTACCCTTTGGGCTGGCGTTTTTTTGCAGGTCAGACATACGGGGAGTGTAGGCAATACCACAGTCTGGCTCAGGCCCCCTTTACCCTTTGGGCGGTGTGTTCTGAGGTCTTTACAGGGTGTGTAGACCAAAAGTGGTGCCTGAGCCGACTTGTGGTATTGGCTTACATGCCCGTATGTAGGGCCTGCAGAAGAACAGCCGACCCGGGTAAAGGTGGGCCTGAGCCCGCTTGTGGTATTGGCTCTACCTGCCCTGTATGTATGACCTGAGAAGAACAGCAGACCCCGGGTAAAGGTGGTGCCGAGCCAGACTTGTGGTATTGGCTTCACTGCCCTGTATGTATGACCGCAGAAGAAAAGCAGGGCCGGGTAAAAGGGGGGTTCCTGACCAGATTGTGGTATTGGCTTTACTGCCCTGTATGTTTTTCTGCAGAAGAACAGCCAGGGTAAAGGTGGTGCCTGAGCCGGACTTTTTTATTGGCTTACACTGCCGTTGTAGACCCGCAAAGAACAGCCAGACCCGGGTAAAGGTGGTGCCTGAGCCGGACTTTTGGTATTTGGTCTACACTGCCCCGTATGTATGACTGCAGAAGAAAGCCAGACCCGGGTAAAAAGGGGGTGCTGAGCCGCTTGTTGGGGATGGCTCTACACTGCCCCGTAGATGACCGCAGAAGAGCAGCCGACCAGGGTAAAGGTGGTGCCCGGCCCGACTTGTGGTTTGGTCTACCTGCCCGTATGTATGCCTGTAGAGAACAGCCAGACCAGGGTAAAGGTGGTCCCGGCCGACTTGTGGTATTGGCTTACATGCCTTATGTTGACCTGCGAAGAAACCCCAAAAACCAGGGTAAAGGTGGTGCCTGAGCCGCTTTGGGATTGGTTACACTGCCCTGTAGTATGACTGCAGAAGAAACACCCAGACCCGGGGAAAGGTGGGGCCTGAGCCAGATTGTGGGATTGGCCCCTACAGCCCTGTATGTATGACCTGCGAAGAACAGGTTCATCTTCTGGCACAGTTATACTACTTAAAGTGATTTAGAAAAATGGTCTGGGCGCACCCGGATTCAAATGTCGCCCTTTTTGTCTATCCTAGAAAAAAGTGAAGCAGTAGGGTCCAATAGAGTATTCGCTCCCTTTCATCTCTGGTCAGAGACCATAGCATCAAAACCAATGGTTAGTCTAAAGGACAGTATTAGTCAATGGGAAATCTTTATTCCGAACCCAAGTGATTTGGCCTCTTTCCTGAAACCTGTGATCTCTCTGGGAATGGTTTTGGGCAGCATTATACATTTTAGACAAATCTGAAATTTGAAAGTCTCTCTATAACTTAGGCTCTAAGTTTTGGGGGTATGTTCTATCTCCTTTAGGTGGTACTCTCACTATTCTCATGCAGTGCTTTTAGTTGTAACGGCTGGGTGGTGGACCCACTGGACCACCGCAAGCGATGATAGTTAAGCCACGCCAGGGAACGGATGTAAGTAGCTCCGGTTTTCACCAGAGCCGCGCAAAGCAGGATGGACTTGCTGCGGCGTGAGGCTACCAGGTCGTCTCCCCTGACGTGACTTGCTTGCGATGGCGGCCAAGGTGCAGCATGGTACAGAGTCGTAGTCGACGGAATCGTAGTCGTGGGCAGCAGAAGGTCAGGGCAGGCGGGCAATGGTTCGTGGACGGTGGACAGGCAGGAAGGTGAGGGCAGGCACCAGAGGTTCGGAGTCGAGAAACGTTGCAAGAGGTCTGGTACACGGTAGGGCGAGAATACACTTTAGGAAACGCTTTAGCTAAGGCAGGAGGCAACATAGATCCAGCAAGGGGTGATTGTGGGACGTGACCTTAAGTAGGGGAAGCACCTGGCAATTAGCCAATTATTGGGGCGCTGGCCCTTTAAATCCTCGAGAACGAGCGCGCGCCTTAGGACACGGGCACGCGCGCCTCGGCCGGCAGAGGGCGCGGACGGCACAGGAGCGAGGTCAGGTGAGTCCCCGGCAGGCGCGGACCCCCGGCTCGTCCCGCGGCCAGCGGCGGCACCCGAGGAGCGGTGGGTACCGCGACATTAGTAAGTGCAAGACAGAGTATGATCAGACCCTTAAAGAGTACTTTTATGTAATTTATTTCAGTAGCTGTTATATTGAACACTGCTCTATAGCGTTTACATCTGTTACTGGCCGACACTCACCAGTGACCTTGCTGAGGTTTTTAGGGTAGGTGGGTCTGGCTGCATGTCACCAAGATTTTCTCGGGAATCACTGTTGGATACCATCAGTAGAGATCGGATTGATTTTCCTCTGATGGAACATATTTGCCCCTCTTAAAGATCTTTCTCCCTAATATTACACTTTATTTGCCTGGCTACAGATCCTTCCTCAGAGACTGTCGCATGTCCATCTAGAGCGTGTGATGTAGTTGTAGGACATTTGTTGGCAGCCATTGGATCATGCTTTGGCTTAACTTCAATCCGATATATCTTACACTGTGATGCATACAGTTTTACATGATTCATTACTTACAGTGCTGCCATATAAAACACAATTCTTAGTTTTGTAGATGATTTTTTCCCATGGACAGTTCTAGTTCTCTGCTCTCTGGAGAGAAGGATTCTGATAAGAGGCCTTCCCACCGGAAAGTTCCCATTGAAATGATTGATCTTTGTGGGATGTTCAGAAAACTCATGGAAGCTTTGCCAAGATTGCTGTGATTACACCTGTTGTATAGGAGGTGGTGAAGGGCAGGACTCTGAACTTTCACAAGGCGTTTTTTTTGGGGGTTTTTTTTTTCTAAAAATTGCAGCCATTTGTTTCATCTTTAAAAAAAAAACTACTTAAAAAGTTTATTTAAGATCTTATTTTTTTATTCTGATTGGATATAGAAAGTGGAGGGTAAGTCTCCAGACAAAAATCTGAACAGAAAGTCAAATTACAGTACATAATGCACATAACAAAATTGTCACAAAGCACTACACACAAGTAGGAAGGAATAAAACGGGTTGACTTACCCAAATCCTGGGCTCTGCAGTCTGCAGAAGATGTAGTGTGGCTTTTTCCCTAGATAACCCTGTAAAGGCTATTTCATCCTAAATGGCAACTATATGAAGCATCCGCCCTGAGAAGGGGGACCCCAGTGGGAACCTGTCCCTGGCTAACCTTGCCCCTATAATGCCCTAGATGCAATTAGTAGTCCCAACATGTTTCGAACTCTATTCTGACAACTCGCCCTAAGTCTCTTGATGAGAATGAGTTGAGACGCCTCCACGCCAGTTTTAAGGCGCATTAAATGAGTGTATCATGCACCTGAATAAACGAACCTTTCAAAAATCTGGCTTCCTGGTATCCCTTAAATAGTATAACTAATGAGCCTAATCTAGGCGCATATCATTGCTAGCATATTTGATGCACCTAGTTTAGGCGCATTCATTGTGTCGTGCCTGGCATATAATGCACCTAGTTTTGGTGTATGATAGTTCATTTATATAGAGAATAGGGCGTCAACAGTTTTATGGTGCAACATACACCAAAGAAAAGGTGCAGCCCTAATGGGACATGTCGCTCTTAGTATGTAGGAAAATGGTATATAGTAAAGAATATATACCCAAGATTGAGAAAAGGGTATCGATAAATACGAGGATTCTGTGGGGTGAATACAGCCACCTGCACACAGATAGGGTAGGGTTGAAGATGAAAGCAGACAAAAGAGGCTGACGTGCAATGAGGACTCTGTGTAATGCATGCAATCACCCACACACATATAGGGAACGCTTAAAGATGAAACCACACAAAAGAGACTCAACTGGTTACATACACTAGACATATGGTATAGTGCCTGGTAACAAATAAGGACACATTCTAGTCTCCTCTGATCATCTGTTGGAGTTATAGGAGAAGAGGTTTTGCTCTTGTGTCTTCATGACAACACTTCTTACTCCTCTATGGCTGGTCCCTGTAGCTCAGAAAACCCTTAGGGGCCATTTACACGGCACAGGATAAATACCAGTCGGTTTATCCGGCCAGTATTTGCACTGTTTTCGGGCCGTGCACACAGCCGCAGGGGGACGGCTTTTCTCCGCGATTAGCCCTCCCACTTCCCATAGATATGTTCATATTCCGTCCGAAAACCGGACGGAAGAATGAACATGTTGAATGTTCTCCGGACCGCCGGCGGTCTGAAAAAACGTCGGGCGGAAGACCCGTGCAGTGGGGACTGCCGCACAGGCTGTTCCATAGCGGTCCATTGAAAAGTTTGCGGACGGTTTTTCAGACGGTTTTCAAAACCGAAAACCGTCTGAAAAACGGCCGCAAACCCGTGCTGTGGGGACAAGCCCTTAGGGTGGCAGTAAGGTATTTGGCGGTATTGTTGCACCCACTGATCACCATTTCTGACAAATCTGAGTTATAGGGTGCGTTTACACCGCAAAGGACAAAAACAGCTCGGTTTTGACCTCAGCAGAACCGTTCATTACAACCGGTTTTGGACTGTTTTTGACACAAAAACCGGTTGGTTTTTTCGGCGGTTTTGGTTCTTTGAACTGTTTTTGTCACTTATTATGACATTGATTGTGTGTGCTCCAGGCTATTTTTTAAAAAATAATATAAAATGAGTTTCTCCACTCTTAGACAACTGTGGTGACATGTATGAGTCCTCTTCCATCAGAAAGAGGAAATGGTTTGCAGGACTTTCCTGTGTTAAAACAGAAGTGCAAAAGGACCTGCAGAAACACCCTCACTATAGGTGGTATCATTCTTCACTTTCTTTTGCAAAAACCTAAAACCGCCCAAAAACAGTGCTAAAAACGCTCACTCACTTTCTGAGCGGTTTACATTGACTCCAATGTTAATTTTCCATCTGGAAACAGAGCAGAAGAATGAACATGTTCTATGTTTTTCAGACCGCCGGCGGTGTGAAAAACCGCCCAGCGGAAAATCCGTTCAGTGTGGACTGCTGAACGGTTTTTCCATTGAAGTCTATGGGGGAGCATTGCTTGCAGGTTTTTTAGACAGTTTCTAAAACCGAAAACCGTCTGAAAAACCGACCAAAAACCCTTGCCGTGGGTACAAGCCCTTAGGGTTGTCAGAAAGCACCCACTGTATGTGAATTTGTAACCCCTGCTTGATCCCTGTTTAGTTCAAAACGGAATCAAATTAACTAAATTCCAGTTCAGGATGTCTTGAATCCAATTTTTTTTCTCTAACACTATCCATAACCATAACTTTACCCTAACCTAGGGTAAGGGTTAGAGGTTTTTTTTTACAAGGTTTGAGAGGTTAACTTACTGTTAAGCGGTGCTCTAGGGCTGGTGGTTCTACCGGTAGCGGCATCACTTCTAGTGCAACATTTGACTACCAGATAGGAACATGCTTTCATGTTATAAGTAGACGCAATTATGAATTGGAGACTCACTATGTTCAGGTCTATGTTCACACCATTGATTAAAATACAATGCAAATTTTCATGGCGAACATCCTAGCCTGACCCTTGAATTTTTCCCACTGATGTGCTATGGCTGTGCTCCATTGTCATTCAATGGCTCTAATTCTTGGGGTTTCATGCTCCTTGTCTCCTTCGTGGAAATTTTCCATTACCAGTGACCATGCACGGGATGTGGTCTGCCACAAGATTTCAGGTGTAATATACACTGAAATGAATATGACAACACTATAGGAACATAACCTTAAAGGGGTTGTCTCAGGGCCGTCATTTCCATTGGGCAAGGTAGGCGGTTGCTCGGGGGCCCCACAGGCTCGGGGGCCTCTCCCGGGCAGCCGACTACCTTGCCCAGTGGAGCAACAGTCATCACCTCCTGAGCCGCTGTATATCCTCGGCCAGCAGCCCCGTAGGCTTCCGGCCTAGGAAATATCGGGAGCAACGTCCCGGCGTAGGCGGGCGTGATGACGTCACGCCGCTGACGCCGGAAACAAGCTCACGGAGCGCAGACCACAGCAGGGAGCGCGGAAAGGTAAGTAAGAGTTTTTTAATAGTTTTTTTTAATCCACAGGGGGTGTATATAAGGGGGGCATTACTACAGGGGGCATTACTACAGGGGGCATATATATAAGGGGGGGCATTACTACAGGGGGCATATATATAAGGGGGCATATATATATAGGGGGCATTACTACAGAGGGCATATATATGGGGCATATACTACAGGGGGCATATATATAAGGGGGTATATACTACAGGGGGCTAAATAAAGGGGCATATAAAAAAGTGGCGTATACTACAGGGGGCATATATAAAGGCACACATAAGACCGCATATAAAAAGGGGCAATATAAAAAAGGGCTTTTTAAAGGGAATATATTTAAGGGGGCTATGTAAAGGGGCATATACTATAGGGGGCTATGTAAATGGCATATACTATAGGGGGCATAATACGAAGTGGGGCTATGTAAATGGTACATATACCATAGGGGGTATATAGAGGGGGCTATATTATTCTGGGGTCATAAATCATACAGGGGGCTATATAAAAGGGGCCATATATCCTACTGGGGCCATACATCTTACAGGGGGGGCTATATAACCTACAGGGGCTGTATACCTATCTACTAGGGTCTACATACAAATCTACTCAATGGTGGGCAACATTACTACCTATTTATTTAATGGGGGTGTCCATAACACAGGTAGGAAAAGGATTCTAAGATATTTGTGTGTTACATTCTGCAGGGACCAGTTGCGGCCGGAAGAAGGCGTCATGGCGGTCTGGACAGAAGGAGAGGAAAAAGAACGATTCAAGGAACGACTGATCAGAGAGGACGTCTCCTGTGAGTCCCTGATGTCAGGGGTTATTTTGCTTCTATATTCGATCAGTGCAGTAGTCTGTCACGTAATGGTGATCTGAGCTGGTATATGGCGGTGTTGTAGGTCATATGTTTGTTAGCAGTAACGTATATATTTGTTACTGTGAGTAGTTGTGTTTTTTTTTTTGGGGGGGTGGGGGCAGTGCACAGCTCTGCCGAGGAGCCCATAGTGCTGTTAAGACGGCCCTGGGTTGTCTCACTACATTGATTCATCTTACCTCAGTCCTGTTTTCTTGGTTTCACTTTGAATTCAGGGGCGTGTTTACTGGCTTCTACTAGGCTGCAGTAGAAGTCAGGTCTGTAGCTATAGCAACGAGTGCTGGCAGCCTATAAGGAGGGATCACACAGGTCTGTAGCTATAGCGACCTGAGGAGCTGATGCAGCTCATACAGAGAGGGGATATCTAGGAACAGGTTGGACACTGTTAATGGACACAGATTGCAAAGTGAAAAAAGTGATAAAAAGCAATCCTTGTAGTGAGACAACCCCTTTAAAGAGGATGTCTCACTTCAGACAACGATGGCATAAGATATCTCCTAAACAAGCCCCAAGACCTTTTCGTTCTGAACGGAAAAGTGGTTGGACCTCTCCCAAAGACTTGAATGGAAGCAGAGCGTCTCAATAAACAAATCTATTACGATGTTTCGCCCTATGAGTATTAATGATACACTTTGCATTCTGCTTCCCTACACAGTTTTTTAGAAATCCTCTACATACAGGATCTCCCTTTCTCCATTGGGATGAGGTGAGGGGGCAGTGTTGGCTGAAAGGGGGTGGATTTTTTTGCTGTTTGTGTTTTGCTGTCTCTGATCGCAGCAAATAACAATGTTTGAGATGAAGTTGCTGCGGGATTAAGTGTTTAATCAGATGTGGCAGGAATCCCTCTGCCCTTTGTCATTAGTTAGTGAGCTATGAAGAGAGTGAATGGCTGATGTATATCTGCAAGCAGTGGGCATTCTCTCCTATGGGGCCCTTGCTGTCTGGCCATAGCCGCTGCTATACGTTTATATCCAGGGCATCAAATCTACTGCAGCAGTTTAGATTTCCCGGATATACACATTGAATATTCTATCCAGCCATTTCTTATTCTCTTCATGAAACATGTCAGGTGAGACCCACTAGCGATATTAGGAAGGATTGTCTCCCAGCTTTTCCCTGACCCTGAATAGCATATACGCACTCTAGGAGATAGCTGGACAAATGGTAGTTGAAAACGGGCTTGGATGCAAAAGCAAAAAAGGTTTTTATTAAACAACAGTAGAAAAACAAAGCAACAACATAAAAAGGTCCCAGCAGGAGGCTTTACAGCAGCCGTTTAAAGGGGTTTTCTCATTTCAAAGATCATAGTTCAATATATATCGTAGCGCAGACGTGTAAGGCAAAGTAGAAAACATTTATTTAGACGACTATAATACAATACAAGAGACATACTTGCATATGAACAAGTCTAGTCCTTAGTGTGAGCCGTAGCTTATGGCATATTTCAAGAGCGTAGATTCATGCAGCGCATGTAGCAGAGTGGAAGCAGTCTTTCCAGGCTGGGCGTAAGGCCTCGTTCACACGGCTTATTTGGGCACGGATTGGCGCCGTACTCCGCGCCGGATTTGCGCTTCAGTACGGCGCCAATCCGTCCCTGTCATTACGGTAATCCACTGCTCTCATAGAGAACATGGAATCCGTCGCTCCTCCCGCTCGGCGAATCCGCCGCGGGGAGGAAAGTGACATGACAATTATTTACGGCGCGGAGGCGCCGTAAACAATGCATTGTCTGTGGGCCGGGGAGCGGCGCCCCCGCCAGCTCCGGCCCCGCCCCCGTCCCGCCCCTAATTTCACGGCGGATTTGTGAGCTCAATACAGGCTCGCAAATCCGTCGGGAATAAGCCGTGTGAACACGGCCTAACACACCTGTGCGACGTTTCGAGAGGCGGTGCCCCTCTTTCTCAAGCATGTGTGACGTTGTGCGTGTTTTCCTTATATAACGTAATTTAACTATTTGTTGTCTATGCAATAGTATGTATATATAAAAACAAAACATGGTTAAAAACAAAGTTTACAGAAACACATTTAGATTGAGTATCTCATTGAGACCCTTCGGATTCAAAGTCTATGAATCCAAAAGGCCTCTCTACGTAACAATATTGTTTCTATTGGGATACCTTCCCTGTCCTGTACCTGCTCCAGTACACACCAACGTAGTTCTGCTAACCCGTGTTGGTTTTCATGAAAGTGCCGTGCTAGTGTGCTCTCTCCGTATTTCTTTTCTTTAGTATTGATATTTACATTATGGAGCAGGTACAGGACAGGGAAGGTATCCCAATAGAATCAATATTGTTACGTAGAGAGGCCTTTTGGATTGATAGACTTTGAATCCGAAGGGTCTCAATGAGATACTCAATCTAAATTTGTTTCTGTAAACTTTGTTTTTAACCATGTTTTGTTTTTTATATACATACTATTTGCATAGACAACAAATAGTTAATTACGTTTTATATAAGGAAAACACGCACAAAGTCACATATGCTTGAGAAAGAGGGGCACCGCCTCTCGAAAACGTCGCACAGGTGGTTTACGCCCAGCCTGGAAAGACTGCTTCCACTCTTGCTACATGCGCTGCATGAATCTACGCTCTTGAAATATGCCATAAGCTACGGCTCACACTAAGGACTAGACTCGTTCATATGCAAGTATGTCTCTTGGATTTTAACGCTTGTATTATAGTCGTCTAAATAAATGTTTTCTACTTTGCCTTACACGTCTGCGCTACGATATATATTAATCGCTGGGACTAACGGGAAGATTGGTCCACACGCAGACGCTACCATTAGTGTGTTGTACTCAGAGCAACCTAGCATTTTGCTGTATATACCCCATATTTATACAAAAGACAAAGATCATAGTTCAACAGGTGGGGACGAAAAATCTAAGCTTGTAGGCCTTTGGTTACCATGAGAGAGAGAGAGAGAGAGAGAGAGAAGAGAAGAGAGAGAGAGAGAATACGTTCACGTGTGCGGGGTTTGCTGTGTTCACTGACAGTGATCAGTGATCCTGCAGCAGAGTGAGATCTTGTGCAGTCCCAAGTAAACACAGACAGAAAAAGTGTATAGTTTTGTTCTGCAGATCTGTAGAGGTCAGAGGTGTAATAATCTGCAGTATATATCACTGTGTGTGAGAGAGACAGAAAAAAAATCACCCAACTTTCCTAGAGTGCTGAATGTCAAATGCCCATTCTAGTTACAAAGTATGTAGAGAGAGCAAGAAATGTAGATATACACTATCAAGTTACACTTAGCTTTTCACTTCCAATGATTCCTTAGTCTCCGACAGCTGAGAGTCTCTCCCTTCCCCTCCCCCCCCTGCAGAATGAATTCTCATGTGCACACTTTGGGGCATGTCTGCAGAGAGAGAAGATACTCCCTGCTTGGAGTATAAACACGCCCCTCCATTTCATAAGATCGCCTTAGCAACCAGTATAAACGGCTGCCAAATTATGGAACGATAAAACCCCCTTAACGTCCAACAAAACATATAGGGCGACATGTATGATTTTTGGTGCCCAGATGGCAATTTTATTGTGCACAATAGTAGTGTAGAATGCGCCTGAATTTATGAACCTGTTCTACTATGGGTCATAAATCAGGCGTATTCTAGCGCAAAAGCGACAATTCAGACTCAGGTAAACCACTTTTAAAGTGCTCTACCTGTTCCAGCATTCATGCGCCTGGATTTGCCGTACTAAAGTTATAAATGTATAGCTTCGTACGGTTGTAGTGCAACACGCCTCCAGTATGCCCCCTGATCTCAGGCGCATTACAAAGAGCTGCGGGCACTCTGTAGTGTGCCTGATACTGGAGTGCGCCTGATTATAAAGATAGTGAACAAGGCTGCGCCAGGTCTCGAGTTGAAAAGACGGCAGATTTCTGGTGCAGCCCCGTACATACATGTCGCCCATAGAGCTTATCCTCAGCTAAGCAAGTCATACAGTTCATATACAACCATTAAGTGGTGGTCTAGTCCATGTGCAGAGCATCAAGTCTGCCTCAAGCCTGTTTTCCAGAGCCCTTCTCTCTGCGCCTCACTGCAGCATACTGGTAACACAAAGGGCGACATGTATGTTTTTTGGCGTTTAGATGCCAATTTTTGTGTGCATTATAATAGTATAGAATGCGCCTGAATCAATGAACATGCTGGTCATAAATCAGGCGCATTCTAGCGCTAGGGTGACATTTCTGGCTCAGGTAAACCACTTTGAAAGTGCTCTACCTGTTCCAGCAGTAATGCCCCTGGATTTTAGGCACTGAAGCTATAATTCTATAGCTTCATATGGTTGTAGTGCACCCCACCTCCAGCACTCCCCCCCAAAATTAGGCACATTATAAAGTGCCGTGGGCGCGCTTGTAATGCACCTGATATTGCGGCAGGTTTAAAACTATTGCGAACGGGGCTGTGCTAGATTTCGGGCTGAAAAGACGCCAAACTTCTGGCGCAGCCCCGTACATACCTGTCGCCCAAAGTCCTCAGGTTCACGCTCCTCACCTGAGGTCTTGGAGCAGCAGACTTTAAAGGCCTACAGAGGTCCAGCAACACCCGGACTGGAATGTGGGAATGGCCTCCCACCCACGCTACAGTCATTCCAGGAAAGGAGCCCATTAGCCGTACAGCAACTCAGCTACTTAGAAAAATGTCAGTAACCTACGGTTACTAACTAAAGATGCTCTTTTCCCCCACCGAGCCCCGGGACTTTGGTGGCACATACATTGCAGTTCCCCTGCTGAAATTCAGCTAGATGCAAAGTTTGGGATGTACTGCATGGGTGTCTATGGGGAAAAAAGTGAGTTTTAGACCAAAATCGTTTCATACATGTGGCCCAAAATTGTTATTCCCCTTTCACTAAAGAAATAAAAACCCACAGTGGTCACTGCACAAATACTGCAAATTTAGCCGTGGATTTTATAGCAGATCTGCCCTGTGTGAACATATCCTAAACAGTCCTATGAGCTAAATACAATACAAATGTTTCTCCTTTCTCAGACTCACGATTGATAGGTTTGTAAAGAATTGCAGCTTTGTGAACAGTCCTACATGGGAGAAAGGATATAAACTAGAATGATCCTATTCACTGACAGCAAGCAGAAATCTTGAAAAATGGCAAGGTATTAAAGGGGTTTTGCCTCAAAGGCATTTCATGCATGGTTTATCCAGATTCAGCTTTCAATGTGCTCAAAAGGGGGGCATGTGTGATTTGTTTGAACTACATATCAGACTTGACATCACCATGCCTTTCCCCACAGTGTGCTCAATCTAGTCAAAAAATGGTTTGTTTGTTTATTTAAAGCGCTGTGAGTAGCTACAATGTAGCTGAGTGGTTAGCACTTCTGCCTTCCAACATAGGGGTTCTAGTTTCAAATCACTGCAGGAGCCAAATATGTGGATTTTATTTTGTCTCAATGCACATACCTGGCTGAGGTTTCTTCTTTCTTTTAATTTATTTGCACTGTTTGACTAATTACTAAGAATTACAGAAGACAGGAGTAGAATGACTGCACCTGGGGTTAAACACTCACTCAGCAGTGAGTGTGTGTGATTACTAAGCAGGGAAGAGACTGACAGTAGCTTCCTGAGAGGAGAGGTGAGGTCTGAGCATGTGCAGCCAGGACCGAAGAGCTCTCGTCACTGGTCAGATCCCCTGGAGACGAGCTGTACAATATGGATCATACCTAATTGAAGTTTCTTTATTCTTTTAATTTATTTACATTATTTGACTAATTACTAAAGAGTACAGAGGGCAGGAGTAGAATGACTGCACCTGGGGTTGGACACTCACTCAGCAGTGAGTGAGTGTGATTACTAAGCAGCAAAGAGACTGAAAGTAGCTGCCTGAGCATGTGCAGCCAGGACCGAGGAGCTCTCATCACTGGTCGGATCCCCTAGAGATGAGCTGTAAACAATGGATCACTAAGGGAGCAGCTCAAACAAAGATGGTAGAAAAGTTTTAATAATGAATAGTGAAAATGTTTATTATTTATTTTGCAAGATTCCCACATCAATTTTACTTTGTGGTAAAACCCCTTTAAAGCACAAAGAACATAAGAGAGTTGCATAAATTTCTAGTAATTATATAATGGATAACATGTTGTGTAGGGTGTGAAAGATTTATATTTTTAGTACTTTTCCTGGTTATTTATAGGAGCACTGATACACTGTGATAAGAGGAGTAACTTAAAGGGGTTTTGCCACGATCTCATCTCATACCTCCTGCATCCAGCTCTTCAGCTCTGTTTGCTCAGAATGCGGCGTGTGTGATTTGTTTGAATTACATATCATGTGACCCAGCAGGATGACATCACCAGGCCTTTCCTCTCTGTAGTCAAAGAAATGTCTGTTTATGTATAGAATTGTAAGTAGCTACAATGTAGCTCAGAGGTAACATTTTTGATTTACAACACAAGGGTCCTTGCTTCAAATCCCTGCAGGAACTTAATCTATGGATTTTTTTTCCTCTTTATCAATGCATATACCTCATTGAGGTTTCTTTTTTTTATTTGTACTGTTTGTCTTATTACTAACTAGTCTAAAGGACAGGAGTAGAATGACAGCACCCGGGGTTTGAACAGTCAGTAGCTGCCTGAGAGGAGAGGTGATGTCTGAGCATGTCTGATCAGGATTTAGGAGTCTAAAATATATGAAAAAAACTTTGAGATTCTTAGTTCACATGTTTTGATTAAAAAATGCTTAAGCCCACCCTGGCATTCCAACCGGGAATCTGAAGGCGAGGGGTGGTCCTACGCATTGGCTTTTACCTCCGTATCGTGAAGCAAATTTCAGATCTTCGACAGTGGGTCATTTATTACCTCCACTGAATTCGAGGTCAACGTAGATAATTAATATAATACATCACCAACCGTGCAAATGCATTACTGCACTGATATTAACTAGCTGTGAATAGTGGGCGGGCCGTTCTGCAACAGAGTCCATTTGGTGGCCATCCCAGTTCCTCCCTCTATAGATTTAAAAGATATATTTGTGCCAAATACACATAGTATAGTCGGCACAAATAATATCTTTTCTGGGGAAATAACACAATGTGGATAACTTGAGTAGACCACCCGCACTTGAGATTCCCGTTGTAAGCAGGGATGGCCTTAAGAATTTTTTTGATCATATCCATGTGACACTTAGAATCTCTATGTTTTTTTTCATATATTGTAGTTAGCACCTTTATGCTTTTTTGAGGTTCCTCAATGTATGGTATTGACCTGGTCGATGGAGAGACTCACACCACACTGGTATATCCCCATGGAGACCTTGCTTCGTAAACATATGGTTCTCTATAAGGTATAAGCTGCGTATTTATACTTATTTTAGGCGGGGGAACTGTTCGTGGGTTTAAATTTAAAATGTGGAAAATGTGTATTATTTAATTTTCAAACTTCCCACATTCAATGTTTCTTCGTGGACATTATCACCCTTTTTCTTTTAAGCCAGTTGTCTGAACCTGGCTGCGTTAAACTGGGTGTCCATCCGGCATGCTTCTGGCTCACACAAACTTCATTGACTCTGGCTGGGTTGGCATGATAGTACGAGCGGAGTTTTACGTGCTGTGAAGGTGCCGTCTGGTGTGTGGGATTAATGACAAGGGTGGTGGTTTAGGAAACTTCTGTGTTGACGGTATGGTTGGGTTTTACTGGCCGGGAAGGTCGAGGTTTCATTTTCTTGGGGCCAGGGCCTGTTTGATTATAATACAGCTGGGATGACTGCGCTCCATGGGAGACAGTTCGGCCCTGACTGCCTTGATAATTGACTTTGTAGTGTCGTAGGAGTGAGAGTGGTCGGCTGAAACCCAATCGAGAAGAACCCTGTGTGCTAGTGAGATTAAACATTTTTCTCACCTCCAACATAGCAAATTTATAAAATAGCAATGTATTTGAGAATAGTCTTCAATTTACATTTTCAATTCATGCTGGAAAGCTAATTCATTAATGGCTCCCAGGGCTCAGTAGTGAACTTGCATACCCTTTTAAAGCTGGGGTCTTCAAACCACGGCCATCCCAGCTGCTGGGGAAAACTACAACTCCCATTAATGCATTTATATAATTCTCATACATTGGACAGTGGATGGGGAGAAGTTGTAGTTTCCCAACAAGCTGGTAGGGCCGCTGTTTGAAGAACCTCCCCTGCCCTAAAGTTGTTGTCCCCCTGTCATGTGTTTTTCCCTCCGTGCTATGGAGGTAAGAGGGTGCGCAGAAAGGGCACTCGGCATTTTCACGTTTGTTGGTTGTTTTTTTTGGATCCTCAGGCTCTGCACTCCTAGGCCATAGCTCTGCCACTAGGGTAAACTGTCTGGAAGTCGAAAGAACCGTCGTCCTAGATATCAAATCATTAAAAATATTCTTATTTCATGAATATAAACCAAAGAGCTTTCTCTGTTACTGAATGTTTGTAATTACAATTTCAGCAGTTTCAGCGTTCACCGGACATTGCAGAGTATACCAGAGACGCTATAAATCCGTACATAGTAAGAAATTCAAACGGCTGATGACGTTGCAATGCTTTGCACATTTTTTACTTCTGCCATATGGCTCAGTGTATATAAAACAGGGTGGGGCCTCCCTGACTGGTGGTGGATTGGCAAGAAAGGGGGCGAGGCGGGGGCCCGTTCATCGCGAACGCTCCGATCTGAGGCCGTATTCACACTCATATAATCAAACACAATACTTCCCTTTATTTGGATTTATTGACTTGATGACATGTGACAAATGTTGTCATATTAGGATCTGCAAGTTCTCAGGGAAAAGCCGATCTCAAATGTGTACAATCCGCACATGCAAGGAAATCCGACTTGGGGAAAAGAGTATACTGTGTGGTCGCAGGGTTGCATTAATTTTTCATGTGCATGTGCTCTCTTCTGTTGCAGCGTAACATCAATGTCTGTAAGGGAGGCATCGGTTAGGGGTGGGGGTGTGAGCGGATTGTGAGTAGGAGGACGAGGGTGGTCGGGACATAGTTACAGAGGGGTTTGCTTTTGGGTGTTGGCACATGCTTGTGATTGGGTTTTGGGCCTCCTTATGTATGGAATACGGTGCGTTTCTGCAGAAATGACTGACTATTGTTGCCCATTAGAAAACAAATCAGTGCTCCCGCTTTCATTTAACTTTTTACCAGAGCGCTTTATGGATGATGAAAGCTCGACACCCTAGTTGCACACAGCCATCCAATCTAAGACGTCTATTTTTTTTTTACTGCCCTAAACAATTTTCATAAATAAGGCCCTGCATGTCTATGACGTTCCATCACTTGAAGGTGGTCCTGAGCCTCTTCAGCAGTTCCTTTGCACGATGTGGGTCCTATCCCCTTACGTTGGCAGGAGAATGGGAGGGGAGGAGTACTGTCATGGGAGGGAAATAACTAAACAGGGGAATTTAGAAGTATTGCCCCTTCATTTTGAGAATCAGCAGAGGTCCTTCCGGATCGCTTTTACTCCTCCATCATTCAGGGAATTGTATATGCTTTGCAATATGGCTGGAATGAACTCTGGGTATTCTGACACAAATCTTGGTTATGGGATGGTTTTGACGTGGTGAAGGGATTGGGGTTTCTGTCAGCTGAGGGTTAGGGTGTCTCTTGTCTTCTTGTCTGAATATCCATCGTGGTTGGTCCCGCGTGTGTTGCTTTAATGGTTGGGCCCAGTTAGTTGGCGTGTCTTGCTTTGGCGATGTGGTAGGAGGTTTATTGTTAGTGCACCGTCTTCGTGCCTAGGAGTGGACTTTGGCTTGGCCCCAAGTTGCAAGGTGATTTGTGTGATTTCCGGATGACCCAATACCCTATAGTTTTTATCTTCAGCTAGGTGGTCAGATTTTCCTTACTGTTTATCTTGGGTTGTGTCAAGCGGTGGGTGTCGTTCCCTTTGAGGTATCGATAGCTTGGGGCGTGCGAAGGTGGTACTTTACCTTTAGGTCCGTTGATTGATGGGGACTTGGCAACGGTACATTGGTCCTTACCTATTGGAGAGGGTTGATAGGTGCTAAGGCAGGGGGTAACTTTCACTAAGGCGTATGGTTTGCTTGGTGCCTGGAAGTTTGTCCGTTTCCTTTGCGAGTCTGCTTGCTATGGTGAGTGGACGCGGCTTGTACATTTCATTAGGACGTTGATTGACTTGGGCTAGTGGCCTTGTGGTAACTTTCCATTTGGCTAAGTAGATTGAATGATAGGGAAAAATTACGTGGGGTTAGCACAGAGGGGGGCGTCTGCAGTTGGTGTTTACGTGGTGCTGGTGGCCTGATGGATCTTTTATCCTATGTTAGGTGCCTGATGGCCAAACCTAAGGCTAAGCAATCAATGTTAGATTCCTGATGGACTCATTACACCTACGATGGTATCGTCGATATCTCAAATCTAAGGCTAAAAATAAAATACTAAAAGGTTTAGGTTTCCGGAGGGTTCCAACCTGTGTTTAAATCGCTGGTGGTCCCATTCTATGGTTTTTACTTAGGTTAGTTGCCTGATAGACTTATACCTTATAAGTCCCTAAGCAAGCAATGTTTGTTCCTAATGATTCTAAAACCAATGAACCCTTAATGCCAATTCAAACTGTGTTGTTTACCTTATGACCAACCTAAGTGTCTTAGCATTTTATTGTTTAGATTCTGTATGGCCCCTACTTTGTTGCAAATCCTGGTATTCTGTCTATGGTTTACTCAATTGCTTATCTAGTACCTGGTATGAAACTATACCTATGTTAGCATGGCTTGATAGCCAAACCTAGGGAATATAAGCAATCAATGTAACTAGAGATTGCAAGAAGAGATGGAATTGACTATTCTATATTTCTCGAGGGGGATTCTCAGGGGGTAGTTGATGCCATTAGGGTCGGAGATGTTCCTGGGTTTTGGGTTGTCAAGACGGGGCGTGGTGGTTGCTGGCGTCACTTTGTTATATATTCTTATTAATTGTTTGTCAAATAAAGAACCTTTAAAATGGCCGCCTAACTAGGAGTAGAATAATTTGTGCATGTTTATTATCCACTCTGTCGTCATTGGGCCTTGAGTTTTTTCCTTGACTTGCTGAATTAATTAAGATACAAATGAAAACCACAAGGTGCAGTGCAGTGTTGCCCAGTGTTAATGGGATCTGGTCTGGATCTAGAGCTAGATTGGGTCAAAGTAGATTGATCAGACAGTCTGCACCACTCCTACTTGCACATATTGGGGATAGGTAATATGCTCCCAGACATGGCAGGGCATTGGCATCTATACCAACACCAGCAGGGACCTGACATCAGTTCTTGGTATGAGGATCCCACAGACAAGTGAAGACAGGTAGTCTCTTTATGACACATCCTTCAGTAGTTCTAGGAAATAAAGTGACCACCCTGGATCTCACATCCTCTGGAGATCTGGGAGGTACTAGTTTGTTTGAGAAGATCAAACTGAGGTATGAAGTCTTGTAGGCACTGCTCCATGCTCCCCTCCACTAGAGGGGCAAGTACCAAAAGACTGTCTACACCTGTGTGTGACTTTGTTAATATATACATTGGTTACATGGTAGGACAACACTATAGGTGGCTACTAATAGGATGTTTTTCTTTTCTTTCTGGAGAGAGCGAGACCTATTTTCGATACTTCTTTCCCATGCAGCACTGCCCATAAGACCCTATACACATCTGCATTTCCTGATAGAGAAGCAGTACTACTTCAAAACTGCTCAGCCAACCACCGAGTTAAGTGAGATTCCTCAAAACTGCTTATTATCACTATATAGAGGAGGTGAAGTTGATTGGAAAAATGCCATAGGTTATGCCCATGCAAATGACCAAGAAAACCAGTTGTATTGGTCCTGCCGTCCCTATCACAACTACCCCAATGGTGAGGCTTACATGTTAGGTGTCCATATCCAGTGTCGCTCTGGAGTGCCTAGGACCCATTAGTGGAATTTAATTGTGGGGGCTCACCGGTGGAGTTGATTCTGGGGACCAACCCTACAACTACTGTACATGGCTCTTATACTCTGCCTCTTGGTTTTTGCCTCTTTCTCTCTGCCTTTTTCAAGCATGTACATGCAGTTTAAAATAAATTCAGGGTCTGCCATGGTCAGAGACCCTCCAGGGGCTCCTCCTGTAGGCCAGTCCAAACCTTCCCATATCTTTCTACTCCTTCTACATTGAATGCTTTCCCAGGTCTTTTGGACTCTACAGCTGTAACTCAGAGCTCAGGGGCTGGGAAATGTTCAATGCAGAAAGCAGTGGACACTTCACATGAAAACCCCGCCTCCTGGGCACTTATGAAAGTAGCAGCAGCGCGATTGAATACTTGCTTTTTTGCCCTTTATGCATATACTTGCATGGGCTTGTAAACTATAGGTATGTTTCCTCACCATATATAGTGCAATTTGGAGGACTCAAAATGCTGGATTGGTACCTTTGAATAAAGGGGATTAAGAAAATTCACTTTAATGCAATGCATTTAGACATGTAGGTATACATCACCCTTTCCTGCATCTTACTTAATTTTTATCTTAATTTTTAGTATATAGTATATACTATAAAATAAATACATGACTGTAAGAGGCACTAAACCACCATGATAAGTGACGAATGCCTTCTTCAGCTCACTTTGATTCCCTACTCTGTAGTGTTTAATAGAGAGTTGGTGTTTTTGTCAGACCGTTACTGTGGGCACAGACTGATGCCATCTGTGCTAACAGTAACGTGAAGCCGCGGCCGGTGAGCGCCATTGTTTATAAAGCACACAAGGTGGTCACTTAGCAATGTCAACAATATGGCTGAAACGACTGCCGGAGAGAGCGGAGACTCTGAGGATGTGTATTTATTCTTCTGGGATCCCGGATTGTTCTAAAGGAGTCTCCAGTCTACAAGTCTGGGGGGATTCGGTTTATGTTGCACTTTTGGAGAACTCCAAGCAAACTGATCCAGTGTCACACATTGTAGCCATTATCGGACTGTTGTATCTGTATTGTGTAAAGGCTGAACTGGATCCAGATGTAGAAACTGCTCAGTCACCACCATCCTCCGAGTGTCAGAAGGGAGGCATCCTGTTCAATCACCTCTGACTGTATGAAGCCTATTAGAGATTTAAAGGGGTTATCCACTTCCTTTTGATAACCATTTTCTAAACAGTTCTGGGCGGTCCTCAAAAAAAACAACAACTTATACTGTTCCTCCGATCCCGTTCCCAACGCCGTGTCGCCTCGATCTTTTGTTCGAGTTTATGTAACTTTACTGAGCTGGGCACCAATGCCGCTATCCATGATTGGTCTGCAGCAGTCACAATGCCCACTACTTTGTTCTCATATACCAATAATGTAAGTGTAGGGGCATGTCGATCCCGCATGCGCTATTCTGTGGATATAGAGCGCAAAGTCGGTGATCCCGGCTGGTGTTCGAGGAGGTGTCTAGCTTGTTGACCGGCTTGTGCGGTTTGTATCTGGCGGGGAGGGCTTGTGACCAGCGTGTGTGAGGATGTGTCTACACGTATCGGGACCTGCATGTGCTGTGATGTGTCCTAGCCGTGGTGGACCCAGCGTGTTGTGTGGGATGTGTTTAGCGTCGTGGACCTGACACATGTGCTTGATTGTTCGTCCTAGCGTTTGACCTGTCATGTGCATGATGTTGGAGATAGGTGTCGACCGGCGTGTGTGGGATATGTCTAGCGTGTGACTGCCGTGTGCGGGATATGTCTAGCGTGTGACCAGCGTGTGCCAAATGTGTTTAGCATGTGACTGCGTGTGCGGGATGTGACTGCCGTGTGAGTGGTGTATGCGGAATGTATCTGGTGTACACTATTTTTTCTGTAATTTTTGACAGAAAATGTGATAAGTTTTTTTTTTTTTATGGACGGGGGCCCATTGAAAAGTTTGCTATTGGGCCCTACCATTTCTAGTTACACCCCTGTCTAGGAGGTTCCCCCGCTTCCCAGCGCTTGCAGAGACTGCGCTGGGAACAGGGCTGTGAAGTACAGCTCTGTTCTAGTTATAGCTTGCTGCGCGGGGGAGTCGCAAAACCCCGATGTCTGTAGCGACGTCAAAAGACGTTGCTGCAGACGAACAACCTGAAATGCCTGCCGTCTAAAGACAGCGGGCTGTTGTTACAGGGTTATCCTCTTACCACCTCCATCCCGGGCTGTTTAACCCTTCAACCGGCATCTAAATAAATGAGAAATGGTGCTGTGCACTATTCCTTACTCTGATCAGGCCCCCGCTGCGAGATCGCAGGGCCTTGATTGGCTTACAGCTGGAGGCCTAGTGACGGCTTCCATCGCTACCATGTTCTATGCTTTTACATTTTTCCTGTCCAAGCAAAAGTTTTTTTTTTAGTAAAACAGCCTTATTTATACAACCCTATTGCATTGTATTACAATGCAATAGGCTGTATCAGTGATAGTGGTGAAGCACCCTAAGAGCACTCAAAAAAGTAAAAAAGAAAAAATGTTTTAAAAAATGTATAAAAGTATAAAAAAATAAAATAAATTAAAAATAATAAAAAAGTTACACTTAATTGTTATTGCCGGTTCCGAAAAATTCTGATCTGTTAAAATATAACATTCATTGATACACTGTACATGAAAACCGCTTAATTTTTTAGAATAGAAGTGATCAAGAAAGTCGCATGAATTCCAAACTGATACCAATAAAAAGTACACTTCAGCTCACAAAAAATGCCACCTCTCTCAAGTCCGTAGGTAGAATTACAAAAAAGTTATTGGTTGCAGAAAACGTCGCCACAACAAAAATTTGAAAAATAGAAAATGTTTGGATTTTTTTACTGTACCAAAGTATAAAGAAAACCATACTTTTTTGTTTATTTGCCGGGAGCTCATATCAACCGCTACAGGAATACTAGACTAACACATACATTCTATTAATCAATGTTTTGAAATGCCATTAAAAAACATAATCCCCACAAAAATGGCACAAATGTGGTTTATTTTCATATTTTGCCCCACTTAGAATTTTTTCCGGTTTCCCAGTATATTCTATGGTACGATGAATGACACTATTAGAAAGTAGATCTTGTCCCGCACAATAAAAGTCTTATTTGGGCTATGGAAAATGGAATAATAAATTATATGGAAAAGTTTTGGATCCGTGATCGTAGGAGGAAAATAAAACTATATTGAAATACTATATGAATTCGGTCCTTGAGCGGAGTTAAAATAAAATTATTGGGCCCCACATATAGGTAAGGAACAGTCAGGGGACCCCATAGCAATAACCCCAATGGACTTCACTCTTTGTGTACAGTGAAGGAAATAATTATTTGATCTCTTGCTGATTTTGTAAGTTTGCCAACTGACAAAGACATGAACATTGAGAGATAGAATCCAGAAAATCACATTGTATAAATTATATACATTTATTTGCATTTTGCAATGAGGAATAAGTATTTGATCCCCTACCAACCATTAAGAGTTCTGGCCTCCTAAAGTGACCACGTTAGTCGGCTCTCTAATTACTTGTTACCTGAATTAAAGTCAGCTGTCTTAAATAGTCACCTTTATAAAAGACTCCTGTCCACTGACTCCAACTCAGTCAGGTCTTAATCTCGTACAACATGGGCATAAGACCAAAGTGCTTTATATTGGATGTCAGGGACAGTTTCATAGACTGCACAGCAGCTTGGAATGGGGCTACAAAACCATACAGTAAGATGATGGGTGAGATAGGGACAATGTTGGTGCAATAATAAGAAAATGAAAGAAATTCAAATTGACTGTTCAAACGACATAGATTCTGGGCACCACTGCAAAACTCTACCTCGTGGGGAAAATCCTTGATTCATGTGGAAGGTGAGAAATCAGCCTTAAATAACTACACGGGGAGAACTTGGTAATGATATTCAAGGCAGCGGGTCCAGAGTGACCAAGAAAACATTGGTTAACACTTTATGCCATAATGGTTTAAAATCTGACAGTGCCTGCAAGGTCCCCCTGTCAAGAAGGCACATGTGCAGGGCCCCGGTCTGAAGTTTGCCAATGAACACCTGGATGATTCTGTTGATTGTGATTGGCAGAAGGTGCTGTGGTTTTGGATGAGGACAATATTGTCAGCCAAAACGTATGTATGTAGATTAACTTAACTCGACCGTGTTTGGAGGAAAGAGAAAAACGATGCCTAATGACCCAAAGAAACACGTCCCCACTGCTCAGCATGGAGGGTGGAAACATTATGTTTTGCGGGGGGTGTTTTCTCTGCTATGGGCCTCAGGACTACTTCACCGCATCAATGGCGAGAATGGATGGAGCCATTGTGCACATAACTATACCTGAGCTGACAACCTCCCTTCCTACGCCCAGGACATCTATAAATGGGTCGTGGCCTGGGTCATTCCTAGAAAGGATACAATGACACAAAACATTACAGGCAAGGCAAAACAAAGGAGTGGTTCACTATAATGAAGAACATTTAAGTAAAGGAGTGGTTCTAGCCAGTCTCCAGGCCTTAATCCCATAGAAATTTTTATTAGAGGCGAACAGTTGACAATCTCTGAGATGCCATGCGAATTCCTTAAAAAATTCTAGAGTTGATCTGCAACGCAGGAGTTGACCAAATTTTCCTCTGACAGTGTGCGCAAAGATCATCATCAACTACAATAATCATCTGACTACTGTGCTTGACAACTAGGGTTTTGCCACCAAGTATTACGTCTTGTTTGCAGTGGGAATCAAATACTTATTTCGCACTGCAAAATGCAAATACTCATCTATATCATTTTATACAATGTGATTTTTCCGGGATTTTATTTTGGATATTTATCTCTCATTGTTAAAATTAAACCTTTCCCTTAAAAATTATAGAATGTTGATGTCTTTGTCAGTGGGCAAACTTACACAATCAGCAAGGGATCAAATAATTATTTCCTTCACTGAACGTTTAATTCACCACATCCCCAAAAAGCATATTCCCCTCAAAATATCAAAAGGACCCTGTGCAAGAATAGTTTATGGGTTTATGTTCTCCAATCAATCATCACAGATTGGGCTCTAACCCTAATGGTAGTCTGACAATTCCTGTTCTGTAGAGAATAGTGTTGAGCGATTGCGGAGTTCGATCGATAGTCGGAATAGTCGGCCGCTATCGATAAGGTTTTTAGATAGTGAGCATCGATTATGCGCGTATGACCATAAATGTCTATGGAGAGTAGCAACAAACACCTGTCATTATTACACCCCAAACAAGGCTGGAGAAGCTGAAATTAACATCCCATCAACCAGTCAAATGGTACGTTGCTACATCTTAGTCAACACACTTTGGTTATAAAAGTCAAATAAAAAAATGTTCACAGACCATTTACTATCCCTGTCTTGTACCACAGCATGACCTTATAAACCTGGCTATCACCCACAAATTAAAAGTGCCAGAAGGCAGTATGATAAGAACCAATCATGTTTCTTGAACTGGACATTGAATATCCTGTCTGGAACGCAGGCATGAGCCTCCAAAACCATGCATGACCCCACATTTCAAAAGTGCCGGAAAAAGGAGTCTTCACCACCATTTAGTTTCACTGGACATTGACTATACCTGTCCTGGCCACAGCATGAGCCCCAAACCTGCATGACCCCCACATTTAAAAGGCCGGGAAAAAAGGAGTCTTTCAACCACCATTTTAGTTTACTGGACTTTGGACTATAACTGTCCTGGGCCACAGCATGAGCTCCAAAACCTGCATGACACCCACATTTAATAAAGTGCGGAGAAAAAGGAGTATTTTCAACCACCATTTTAGTTTCACTGGACATTGAACTATTAACTTGTCCTGGGCAACAGCATGAGCCCTCCAAACTGCATGACCCCCACATTTAAAAAGTGCCGGAAAAAGGGAAGTCTTTTCACCACAATTTGAGTTTCTCTGGACATTGACTTACCTGTCCTAGGGCCACAGCATGAGCCCCATAAGCTGCATGACCCCCACATTTAATAAATGTGCACGGTAAAAGGAGGTCTTTGCAACCCCATTGTGTTTCACTGGACATTGGACGATACCTGTCCTGGGCCACAGCATGAGCCCAATCTGAATGACCCCCACATTTAAAAAAGTCGGAAAAAGAGTCTTTTCAATCCAACCAATATTTAGTTTCACTGGACATCTGACTACTACCTGTCCTGGGCACAGCATGACGCCAAACCTTGCATGACCCCACATTTTAAAAAGTGCCGGAAAAAGGAGTTTTCATAACACCTTTTTAGTTTCATGGACATTGACTATACCTGTCTGGGCCACAGCATGAGCCCAAAGCTGCTATGACCCCCACATTTATAAAGTGCCGGAAAAAAAAAAGGATATTTCAACCACATTTGAGTTTCACTGGACATTGACTATACCTGTCCTGGGCCACAGCATGTGCCCAATCCTGCATGACCCCCCACATTTAAAAAGTGCGGAAAAAGGAGGTCTTTCAACCACCATTTAGTTTCATGGAATTGACTTACACCTGTCCTGGGCCACAGCATGAGCCCCCAAACCTGCATGCCCCCATTTAAAAGTCGACGGAAAAAGGAGTCTTTCAACCACAAAATTTTAGTTTCATGGACATTGGACTATTACCACTGTCCTGGGCCACAGCATGAGCCCCAACCTGCATGACCCCCACATTAAAAAGTGCCGGAAAAAAGGAGTCTTTCATACACCTTTTAGTTTCATGGAATTGATATACACTGTCCTGGGCCACTGAATGAGCCCTAAAACCTGCATGACCCCCACATTAAAAAGTGCCGGACCAAAGGAAGTCGTTCAACCACCTTTTTAGTTTTCACTGGACATTGACTATACACACTGTCCTGGGCCAACAGCATGTGAACCCAAACCTGAATTGGACCCCCACATTTAATAAAGTGCCGGAAAAGGAGTCTTTCAACACACCATTTTTAGTTTTAATGGACATTGATATACTGTCCTGTGGCCCAGCATGAGCCCCAACCTGCATGACCCCCACATTTAAAAGTGCCGGAAAAAGGATTAAAATAGGAGTTTTTCAACACCATTTTAGTTTCCACTGGACATTGACTATACGGTCTGGGCCACAGCATTTGCCCCAACACAAACCTGCATGACCCCCACATTTAAAAAGTGCGGAAAAAGGAGTCTTTCAACCACCCATTTTAGTTTCACTGGGACATTGGACTATACCTGTTCCTGGGCACACAGCATGTGCCCCAAACCTGCATGACCCCCACATTTAAAAAGTGCCGGAAAAAGGAGTCTTTCTACCACCATTTTAGTTTCACTGGACGTTGACTATACCTGTCCTGGGCCACAGCTTCTCAGGGCAAGGAGTTCAGCGGGTGCGGGTGTGTAAGCAGGGTGGCGTCGTTCATCTATTAAACAAGCAGGTTAAATTGCCCTGAATGACGCTAGCAACGAAAAACTGTCGTGCAGAAGACTGAGTGCGGATGCGGAAGTGTGAGAACTCCAGCCTTCCTCTATACAGCAGTCAATACCTGGGTGCGCTTGCCCCTCCGGTATGAGTGTTGGACCAATTGAGGACTTCACTTGGAAATACTGGTTGGTTAACGCTCCTGTTACACCCATGTGCCCTTTATCTCTTGGCATTATTTTTTCTCATTTTAACTCAACGTGCTGGGAGGAAAATGGTCCTGTACTTTGTTCTCTGTCCCATGCTCCATAACTCCATGTCCGCTGAATAACCTAAAATCTGGTCAAGTTTTCCTGTACCTACCTAGTTACCAATTTTCAGAGGCAATTTTTTTAACAGCTATGTTTGTACATGCAAAGTTTTTTAGTACTTTAATTCTAGTAAAAAACATTTTTAAAATAGGATGGAATCCCTCCTGTCTTCTTGTTTCTCTTTTTTTCATTGTATCTAAAATGGGTCGTCTCTAAATACAGGGATTGATAAGCGCTATGTTACAAGATCTTGCAAAAAACACGTCATTTTGCAATATGTGGTCCATTAACAGTGTCATACTATTCCTGTTTCTGACAAGCACCATCACCCTTGAGCACACTCTTTGACAATTGTGAAAACAAATGTCTGTTAGAAACAAAATTTTTTTTAGCAATAGGACCTGTAGTATAGCTGCATGTCACAGCAAAATGCCCCCAAAAATTCTAAGCATGCACCCTTGAGCCACTTTGGTCAATTGTGAAAAGAACAAAATGTCTGTTAGAAACAAATATTTTTTAGAAGGGACTGTAGTATAGCTGAATGTCCAGCAATAATGCCCCAAAAATTCAAAGCATGAACCCTTGAGCCACCTTTGGTTCAAATTGGTGAAGAAACAAAATGTTCTGGTTAGAAGAAACAAAATTTTATTTTTTATTAATAGGACTTGTTGTAATTGCTGCATTTCAAAGCAGCATGACCCAAAACAATTATTATAAAAATGATTCTCAGCCACTGTTAAAATTTGTGAGGGAGACGATGCCACTTAGAAGCCACATTTCTGTTACAAAGGGACCATGATATTGCTGTATCTCACAGCTACATGACCCCAAAAAATTATAAAATATGACTTCTCAGCACACTTATATAAAAATTGTTGAGGGAGGTAATTGACTACTTTGGATACGCCACATTTCTGTTCAAAGGACCTTGATTATTGCTGTATTCTCAAGCAAACATGACCTCAAAACCATTGACAATGCGAATACTTCTTATGATAAAGTGATTAAATGGAATACGGTGTTGTCATGAAACCTGCTGTCTTTTACAGTTCCTCACAGCAAAAACCACAAAATGAACTGTTGGGAAAAGAGAATAAAAATTGCAGTAAGAAATGATCATTTTAAAAAAAAGTTTCAAGGAAGGGGGGGGAATACCATTTTCTGTTTTGAAAAGGAATGTGAAGTAGACTGGCAACTAATCAGGTGACCCTCGGCAATTGGGGCAACAACTTCATCAGAGATCATGCCTGATTCATTTGATGAAAATCAAACGATCCACATTATCTGTGGAAAAGCCGGATGCGTTTGTCTGTAATGACCCTCCAGCTGTGTGAAGGTTCCGCTCAGATATGAGCTGGGTTGGGACAGGACAAACCCTTCTATGGCGTGACGAGCCAGCTCGGGCCATTCGTCCTTTCTTGGATACCCAGAAAGTCTATTGGGTCCGGAAACACATGCAGAATAACATCGGTGTTGAGACGCAGATAGTCGTTGCACCATGAATATTATGCTGATCTCTGTGTGTTGGATGTGTTGCCCTGACATTGCATTAGTTGGTGAGGGGTGGGGTAAACAATAGATTGCCAGAGGTCACCCATTAGGCTTCTGCCACCTTGCCTGCTGCTGCCTCTACGCACTTGGGCACTCTTACTGTCCTGTCACGTCGCTGATGTTGTTTCCCACCGTGGACATTTGGGACGTGAAGCAGACGAAACAGTGTCCCAGTTGTCAAGCAGCAAGGGTCTCCTTTTCCTGCATTTACTCTTATTTGGGTGGGTGGAAGGAAAGTGCTGATTTTTGTGTTTGTACCGGGGATCCAGGAGGGTGGCCACCAGTAACTGTTGTTCTTTGATGGCCTCTAATGCGAGGATCATGTTGGAGGAAATGGGAGATCCAAGCACTCATGTGAGAGTGGTGGAGCTCTTGATGTCCCATGCCTCTGGGGGTCGAGGGGCAATAGCAACCTTGATTCTTCCTATCTTCTCCTCAGCTTCAAATTCGCCCAAACCTCTTTCAAGGCAGGGACGTTGGTACATCGGTGTCTTGGATAACTCCTCCTCCTCCTCTCCTCGCTGCCTCCGGCCACAGCTTTCAACCACAGCCCTGACATTGCCAGAGTGATGCACCCTGAGAGCTGATGCGGCCACATTGCACTAGCTCTGGACCCGATCCACTGCCTAATGAAGGACCACGATGAATATTGATGAAACAATGTCGGGCCTTATGGACTTGACGGAGAGAGGCTCCATGTCCGCATCTGTGTCAGTCTCCTCCTCCGTCGCTGGCGGGACTGTTGTTTCAGAGTGGTCCAACGATCGTTCCAGAACTAAGATCACCACAATGTCATTTTGACAAGGGCATTGTCCGCACTGACCATTTTCGGTGGCTTCTTCAAAATAGGCAAGGATGGGTGCACGAGCTCATTTAACCTGCCTCACTCTCGTGGTTCAAAACACCGAGGTACGTACCGCTGCTTGTCAGGCCAAATGTGTCAATTTCGTACTGGTAATGGCATTGCGTGCTGCCACAATCGCTGGAGCATGGTGGAGGTGGAATTCCAGCGTGTTGCAACGTCATCAATGAGTAGGTTTTGACGGGGTAGGTCGAGCTGACGCTGCAACGCAAGCCAGGCGGGACGAAGCAGGGGTGGCGAACGGCGGAAGTGCGAAACTCAGACTCGAGCCTTCTTCAGCAGGCAGTCCGACCTGGGTAGCTCTTGAAAAATTTCTAGGACGACAATGGTTCATGACATGTGCCAGGCCAAGGGGGATGTGCTCCAGCCTACCGATCTTAGGGCGGCCAGCAGATTTCGCCTCCGTTTATCGAACATCCACACTTGCCTGGCACAAGGTTCTTGTCACAGCCAGCGCTCGGTCTCGTTGCTTACGAGCCGTCCACAGATTCTGATCTGTGTGGTGGTACGGTCTCCAAAGGGCAGATTAATTTCAATACGGCCTGCTGTTCTCTGGGCACGTGATCGCACCAGAGGACCTTGGGGGAAAGAGCCCTGCACCATACCACTGCGGTTTTGAAGAGGCGGCATGCGCCGAGCCTAGAGCACCGTCACCCCCAGAGACATCCACCCAGCTACACCCAGTGAGCTGTCACAGAGATATAGCGGGCCTTGGCCGTGCTCTTACTAGTCCATGTGTCGGTGGTGGAGCTGGACTTTTCCGAACAGATGCAGACAACGCGCTTTGAAAAATTTTAGATGACAAGTGGACTGGCCAGGGCTCGTAGGACGGCTTTTCTGGCAAAGAAATGCGCTCGGCAATCCTGGTATTGGGGGCAAGCGAGGGCCATGACGTGGCGAGAACCCATCTGTGTCCACCAGACGGAAAGCAACATTTTCCAAGGCCAAAAGCATGCAAGGACGTTGTTCAGCTTTTGGCTTTGGGTTGGTTTGGGTTAAAAGTGTTTTTCTTATGCTCCCAAACTGGAAGGACAGAAGGATGGCTGCTAGACTGGCCGCTGTTATGGCGTGCAGGTCGTCTCAAACTGGAAGAAGGAGAAGGATAGGATGGGTCTCTGGTGGTGATGGTTGGTACTCGGGACGACGTGGAGGCTGAAGCGGAGGCTGATCCCTGAATCATGGATCTGTGAGACATGGGCAGCGAGGAACGCTTGGTGGTGCGGAGAGGAAGGAGGAGGCGGAGGACAGAGGAGTTGGTGTGTGACAGTGGTTGGAGGCTCGGCGTCGTATGGCCTTTTTGGCCAATGTGTTCCCTCCATTTAAACTTCATGCATTCGCTGCATGTGACTAGACATGTTGGTGTGGTTTAACATTTTAAGGTTCTTGCCTCTACTTATGCGTTTACGGCAAAGGCGGCATATGACATCGCTGGGTGAATCAGAGGCTTGCTCAAAGAAGGCCCCAGGCTTGAGAGGCCCTGGGCCTTCTTGACGGCGCTAAGCGAAGGAGCGGGGTTTGCGCTGACCGTGGCTGGCGGAATCATATCAGCGGACTTCTGCGACCGCCCTCTCCCTTTTTGTGGCGGGACCCGTATTGACACCCCATCGTCTTCCTCCCCGTCCATGATGAAGCGCTCGCAAGCAAATTCTGCGGAAAAGACCAGGATGGATCCGCAATGTCGTCATCATCATCATCATCAACACAGGTGATTTTGGTCGTCCTGACTTTCTGCATCCAGAAGCTGCGGGCTACAAGCAAGGGGCACTGCCAGGCGTTGACGACCGCCCGGAATTATTTTCGAGTGACCGGCTTCCTTCACCTCCTCTGATGGCTCAGTAACTGGGCGTCAGAGCAGATAAATCATCCTCTTGATCTTTTTAACATGCCTTCTGACCCAACCGCATTTTGTCATCAAAGAGGTCTTCAGACAATGGATTATCCACAGTGGTGGGTAACGAGTTGACATTTGGGCTGCTTCATGTTGGAGGATGCTGATGATGTGATGACGACATTTGTGGCCGTGACTGCGGAGGAGAGGAGGTAAGACTGCTAGATGCAGGTTGCATTAACCACTGAAGGACAGATTGGCGACGATGTTCGTTACTTAGATTCACAGGGCCCTGACCAGCGATGACAGGCCTGACGGTCCTGCAACTGACGATCCCCTGGCATGCGTGTTGTCCAGCACTGGAAGGAGCACCTTCTCTGTACCTCTACCCCCATGTGCTACCCCCTCTTTGCTCGCTTACCACCTGCATTTCGCTCCATGTTCAGAAATATAAAATTTGAGAAGGTATGGAATAGTTTTGGAAAGTCTTTATTAAAAGACGGCAAATCACAGCTATTCTCAAATCCTTAATCAAAAACAAAATTGTGGATTCAAATTTAACTGCAAGGTGTCTATCAACAAATCTGGACTGGGCAAAAGTCCAAAAAACAAGTATAGGTTATGTTTTTGTATAATAAACGGTATTTTTTGCACCCTTTCAATTCACCTGTGGTGAATATAGAATTGCTGTTTAAGATTTACGTAGATGCTGCGTCAATGAACAGTGCTGGGTGCGCAAAAGTCAAAAAACACGTAACTGTTATGTTTTGATATAATAAACGGTATTTTTTGCACCTTTCAATTCACCTGTGGTGAAAAAAGAATTGCTGTTTTAAGATTTACGTAGATGCTGGGACAATGAACAGTGCTGGGTGCGCAAAAGTCAAAAAACAGTTTGTTATGTTTTGATATAATAAACGGTATTTTTTGCACCTTTCAATTCACTGTGGTGAATATAGAATTGCTGTTTTAAGATTTACGTAGATGCTGGTCAATGAAAGTGCTGGGTGCGCAAAAGTCAAAAAAACGTAACTGTTATGTTTTGATATAATAAACGGTATTTTTTGCACCTTTCAATTCACCTGTGGTGAATATAGAATTGCTGTTTTAAGATTTACGTAGATGCTGCGTCAATGAACAGTGTTGGGTGCGCAAAAGTCAAAAAACACGTAACTGTTATGTTTTGATATAATAAACGGTATTTTTTGCACCTTTCAATTCACCTGTGGTGATTTTAGAATTGCTGTTTTAAGATTTACGTAGATGCTGCGTCAATGAACAGTGCTGGGTGCGCAAAAGTCAAAAAACACGTAACTGTTATGTTTTGATATAATAACGGGATTTTTTGCACTTTCAATTCACCTGTGGTGAATATAGAATTGCTGTTTTAAGATTTAGTAGATGCTGGTCAATGAACAGTACTGGGTGCGCAAAAGTCAAAAAACACGTAATGTTATGTTTTGATATAATAAATGGTATTTTTGCACTTTCAATTCACCTGTGGTGAAATAGAATTGCTGTTTTTAAAATTTACGTAGATGCTGCGTCAATGAACAGTTCTGGGTGCGCAAAAGTCAAAAAACAGTACTGTTATGTTTTGATATAATAAAGGTATTTTTTGCACTTTCAATTCACTGTGGTGAATATAGAATTGTGTTTTAAGATTTAGTAGATGGCTGGTCAATGAACAGTGCTGGGTGCGCAAAAGTCAAAAACAGTAATGTTATGTTTTGATTAATAAACGGTTTTTTTGACTTC
>JAODAL010041582.1:0-35725 GCA_025379985.1 Phyllomedusa bahiana | reverse complement strand
GGGGGGGGGGGTTTCGGTGGGCCCCATGAATCAGTTCCTTCGGTGGGCCCCATGAATCAGTTCCTTCGGTGGGCCCCGGGCACTCCAGTCTGACACTGTTCACCGCATTTAAAGAGCCACAGGTTAACCACCACCTTAATCTAAGCCTCTTTCAGTAATATATAACATACTCATTTGGAAAGGTCCATAATCCCCCATTACTGGACAGAGGCCAAAACTGCTGTCATTTTGGCCCATTGAAGTTTGCCAGATGGAGTAAAGTGGAAAGCTGCACTGCTCTACAGAGTTGGATGCAGTAAATAATTTATACTCTGCAATATACTTTTTTGAACATGCCCCCCCCCCACCCCTCCTACGTATGTATGATGAGTGGCATCCACTAAGTGGCTGCCATCATTGGAGTACATTGGAGCTTTATGTTGGTTACTATGCAGTGAGAAGCCTAACCGTTGATGGGGTATTCCCATCTTTAGCAATATTTCAGCTTTGTAATTACAGTAGTAATAATTATACAGATTGGTTGTCAAAACATATTACTACTTCATTTTTCACCTCGGCCGGATTACCGTGTAAGTAAATCTACAAACCTCCATAAACTGTGTTTTATGAGCTGTAAATGTTCTAAATGCTTTACATATGTATCACATTATTTTCAGAAATGTTTTCCCTGCACCTAATGTAACAGAAAATGGTTTATAGTCCCGAAGCTGATGAAAAGTGAATTAACAGGTCTCATTTCCTTATATTTGTTGAAATTGTATTGCACAGTAAATTTACCTCTGTGTAAAAACCTAAATCTTTACAGCAAATTGGATATTTTAAGATTAATGGAATATTTTCAGCTAAATAATAAACTGATTCAACTATTATAATATGATTATAAAACGTACCATAAAGAATTTGGTTAAAGAGAACCGACTCCAAAAATAAAATAAAAAATGAGCCGTGTCTTAGTCGAAGGGCTTATAGATGAGAACTCAAAAAGAGACCTTTTTTTTTTTTACATTTTTTTTCATTGCCAACAACATTGTCCTGGCCAATAGCCCGTGTCTAGTAATGTAGTTCAGACCCATTTGGTTTATTAGACCTAGAATTGCATCAGCGGCATCAGCCATTGGGCGTCAGAGCAGACAAAACCATCCTCTTTGGCCTCTTGATCTTTTGAAATGCCTTCTGACCCCAACCACATTGTGTCATTAAAGAGCTCTTCAGAACATGGATTATCCACAGTGGTGGGTACATGAGTTAACATTTGGGCTGCGTTTGCTTCAGGTTGGACGGATGCTGACGATGACATTTGTGGTCGTGACTGAGAGGTCGAGGAGGTAAAACCGCTGGATGCAGGTTGCGTTACCCACTGAAGAACAGATTGACGATGCTCTTCTTTACTGAAATTCACAGGGCCCTGACCCAGCGATGAAAGGCCTGACGGTCCTGCAACAGACGATGTGCTCGCTTGCGTGTTGTCTGGAGCACTGGAAGGAGCACCTTCTCTCGTACCTCTAGCTCCACGTCCTACCCGCCTCTTTGCTCGCTTACCACCTGTAGTTCGCTGCATGTTCTGAAAGATAAATATTAAAAAGGTCTAGAAGATTTTTTTCACAGTCTCTTATTGAAAAACTGTACTGCAAAGACAGTAAATCACAGGTATTCTGAAATCCCTATAATTTCCAACTGCCAACTAGGATTAGAAACAGAATTGTTTCTATCGAATACCTGTGAAATGCGGTCTGGTGGAAGAACCGTAACACAAAATCAACAGTGTTCTTCCTTCAGTCCCTGAGATTTACAACCGCCCAGTAGGACTAGCAATTGACTTTTTTCTACAGATTATCTAAGAAATGCAGTCTTTTCTGACAACTGACAACCAGTAGTAGAAACAGAAATTTTTTCTATGGAATACCTGATAATAATAGAGAAGAATTGGCTAAGGGTATGATCACATTGTGTATTGGTACGCTTACTGTACACGCCCCAATACGCCCTGGCCGGCCCCATTCACATGCATTGTCAGTGGTGCGTAAGCAATTGACCTTACTCTTCTCTCCCCTCACGTACAATACGATCGTCTTGTGTACAGTCCTCAGTGCACTCATGTCTCCCATCTAGTATATTGCAAGGTCTGTTGTCTAGTCCTTATATGTCAAGTTATTGTTGATTGAAATCTATTGTCCAGTCGTGTCAAGTTCTAGTACATTGTTGTGTCTTGTCTAATTTCTGTTAGGTCAGGTCCTTGAGTTCTGTTGTCCTTGTCAAGATCAGTTTGGTGTTTGGGCAGTTTTGCTTTCCAGTTGCTGAATCATCCAGCAGTAAGACTTTTTTTTAAACTCTTTGCATTGTTATTTCTTGTGCTTGCGGATATACTTCCCTGTTTTACTTGTTTGTGGTTTGGAGTCCACCAGAAAGTTTGCCTCATATCTTTTTGGTAACATATACAGTCAGCCTAGTGGACACTATTACCTGATGACCTCAAAAAACAATCAATATAAACATGTTCAAGTGGTAAGCTGCTCATATACATCGAATTGATGCCAGCTGAGTCTGGTAGTTTTGGCAGGACTGGTTGGCCATCTAATGTATGTTGGCCTCCTGACTTTCCTCCAGCAGCAGATGTCAGAGAAAGGAAGGATTGGGCACATGGATTTGATCCTTTTATTGTCTAAGCAGATACTGTAAGCTATATTAAGAGTTGTCTGGCAGCGACTTCCTTCCTTCTCCCCATTGATGGGAATGTGTCATCAGTAAATAACCTATTGTTTCACTTCTGATTTTATGTTAAACACATTTTTAAAAGTTTTTTGTTGTGTTTTTTCTTAATTTTCCAGATCATGATCAATATTTTTAGAAATCCTGTAGCTTTCACTTTGGCCACGAGGCTTAATAATAGTCTGAGACTTCCTGTTCTGTAGAGAAAACTTTTCCACAGTCTCCTCATTATCAGCACAGGAAGGATTACAATGGAAGGTGACACCAATGTGTAGCATCTCCCATAATTCTGTTAAAAGCAGCTCAGGCAAAATGGCTGTTCCCATAATCATATACAGAAAACAGAATTAAAAAATCTACAGTCAGAAAATAAAAACGGCTAAGAAAAAAAAGAATATCAATCAGTATCTTGTTTTAATTAGTGACAACAAAAAAAATGGTGATAGATTTCCTTTAAGAACACTTGCACATTCAACTAAGCCAGGAGTTCAAGTGAATAAGGGGTTGGGAGAGTTATTGTCATGATCTGCCGGGCATTGGACTCACTTTATTCCGTTGAGTATACTGCCACTTATATGTGTTCCGTCCCTTGCGTTTTTTAGATGCGTGTTTGGATCCGTGTTTCGGAAATTGAATTGACCCAAACACACATCTAACAATGTTGTGCAGTGTGATTTACATGGTTTTCCCAAGTAAAACTCGCATCGGCGTTCAGACGAGTGGTCTCCGATGCGTGTTTACATGGTTCTTTCTGATGTGTCTTCCGGATCCGTTCAAAGGATTGACATGTCAGTTCTTGATCTGTTTGATGCAGCAGACACTCTGTCTAAAACTATAGGGGGCGATCCTGCTGCAGCAAAAATGCATCCAAACTCGCGGCACACTTTGGGTCCGTCTTTCGATACATTCTACGCATCATTCTTCAATCTGTTTTCCGGATTGAAAAACGCTGAGTGAACATCCCCTAAGGGTTTCTGTTTCCTTCCAGCCTTAGCCAGGGTTTTGTTTGGAACCTTCATGGTTAATTTCCTGGGCTAATCTCTGGTATTTATACCCTCTGGTTCCTCTTTCTGGTGCTGAGATTTTCCTGGACATTCTGACTCCTGTCTAGTGTTTTCCTTCTTTCCTGCATTTACTCTGGTCATCTGGACTTCTGTTTTGTTTTGTTTAGTCTATTTCTGCTTTATTACTTGACTTTCTGGACTTTCGGTTCTTTTTTGCCCATATTCCCAAGTATCCACCTCTTGTTGATTATGTTTTTTTTTATGTTGTTGTACGTTTACGTTTTTTAATAAAGTCCTTCTTGCAACAACCAGACAGATATGCAGCTCTTGGCCAAACAAGAAAATTAGCCATCAGCAATGCAAAATGTATAGCCAGCTGTAGACGCCATCATGAAGAACCAACCATGATGACCTGAAGATCAGCCTACAGGGTGTCATCCAAGACTACAACCCAAACTTTTTTCCTTTTTTATTTAATATGAATAAAAAACAAAATATAAAAAATGTGTAAAATACATCAACAATTTCCCTCAACGTTGGTTGTCATTTCGAGTTCAGGGCATAATTTAGCAAAGAATCGGGTGTTGTGTTCCAGTCATCAGAAACTTTCACCTAATTTTTTCCTGCTGGACTTAAAACATTTAAAATCAGAAGACTAATCAATGATCTTTTCCATTTCTTTCCCAGAATTTTGCCATTTAGGGAATCTTTTTAGGCCCATCTTTATAGTTCTATAGGAAATGAGGATTAAAAATCTTCTGTGTTGGCTTGTACTGTTCCTCATTAATGTTGACCCAACAATTAGAAAGTATTAATGAATGTGTAAACAAAAATGACTTATTTTTTAACTCACATTTTTATGTTAAACACATTTTTTAATTTTCCATAGCACTTTCAATATTTTTTTAATAATTCTTAAGTCCTGCAGTTTTCACTTTGGCACTAAGCCTAAAAATAGTCTAACACTTCCTGTTTGTACAGAAAGATTCTCAGTTAGTCTGCTCATTATCAGCACAAATAGGGTCAAACTGAAAGGAGACACCAGTGTGAATAGAAAAACACAGGATCCCCCCCAGTCACAAGAGGAGATGTCACAGTTCACCCTTTCACCTCCCTGCACAGTGACTTCTTCCCAAGTCACAGAGCATGACTAGAAAACTCTCCTATAGAAGTGAATAGGACCGAGTCAGTCTTACGTCTCCTATGTGAATGAAGCTACTGTAAAGCATCTCTCTGACTGCTGTTAAAGCAGAGCAAACAAGGCCTAGTGGCCAGAGTGAAAACTGCAAGACTTAAAGAGAACCTGTCACATAGATTATGCCCTCCTGGCTGAGGACAGAACAAGGTAGTGTCAGACATGCTGTTTCCAGCGCTGTGTCCCTTATTCTGTAACATGCTGTAGTTTGAGTATTTAGTGCTCAAACCTGCAGTTATCAGCCAGAAAAAGTCATTTAAAGCCCCTCCCACCTGATGATGGCCCCGCCCACCTCAACTGATAAACCTATTACTTTGACTAGATAGAAGTCTGAATAACTGTCAGTGGGCGGAGCTAGCTGACAGTTATTCACGTTTCTACCTATTCAAGAAAACTGCAGGTTTGAGCACTAAATACTCGAAAACTCCAGCATCTTACAGTATAAGGGACACAGCGATGGAAACAACAGCTCTGATACTAGCTTGTGCTGCCCTCAGCCAGGGGGGCATAAACTATGTGACAGGTTCTCTTTAAGAATTATTAAAAAATATTGACATAAAGTGACAAATTGTGAAAAATTGTGAAAAAAGGGAAAAATTTAAAAAACAGCCAAAAATTCCTAAAAAATGTGTTTAACATAAAAATGGGACTTAAACAATGACTCATTTTTTCATGACACATTCCCTATAAGATACCCAGTGAATTTTTCTAATGGTATCCAGGTGACTCATTCCCACGATGACCGGAAAACTGACCTACATAAAATCTTCATTTGATGAGCCCCACCATAAAGTCTTCACGGGGTGGACTACTCTACTTGTTGAAATGGAGATCAACAAGTGTGAAGTCTTAGGGTATGTTCACACAGCGTGTTGGATCCGTTCTGGATCCGAAAAACGCGTTCAAAAGCGCTGCGTAAATCGCATCCAACATGCAGGTGCGTATTTGGATGCATTTTGGCTGCAGCAGAAACACACCGTATAGTTTTAAATAGGGCGTCTGCTGCGTCAAATGGATCAAAAATCTACATGTCAGAAAGGCGCATGTAAAACACGCATCGGTGATCACTCGTCTGAACGCCGCTGTGTTGCAAGAAATGTAAATCACACTTCACATTGTTGGATGCGTCTTTTGGTCCGTTTAGGATTCAAAAACGCATCTAAAAACATATCCCAACATGCCATGTGAACATACCCTTACGCTGAAGCTGTTCTACCATCTGTAAGGCCAGCAATTAGAAAGTTTTTATGTGTTGTACTCAATTAAGACCAATGAACATGAAGGGCGACATGTATGAACGGGGCTGTGCCAGAACTCTGGCGTCTTTTCATCCCGAAAACTGCGGCACTGCGGCACTTTGTAATGCGCCTGATTTCGGGGGGCATGCGGGAGGCAGGGCGCACTACAACCGTACGTAGCTATAGATTTATAGCTGGGGTACGGCAATTCTAGGCGCGTTACAGCTGGAACAGGTAAACCACTTTGAAAGAGGTTTACCTGAGCCAGAAGTGTCGTCTTAGCGCTAGAATGCGCCCGATTTTTGACCCGCTGTAGAACAGGTTCATAAATCAGGCGCATTCTCCACTATTAGGCTATGTTCACACGGCTTAAAATTGGACGTATTTCAGTCCTTAATTACGCGCCGTACTGCGCGAATTACGGCTGGAATACGTCCCAGTCATTATGGTAATCCACAGTTCTCATAGAGAACTATGGATTTCGTCTCTTCTCCCCGCTTGGCGACTCCGCCGCGGTGGGAGATAAGTGACATGTCATTTACTAGCGGCAGATACGCACCGCTAGTAATAATAGTAGTCTATGGGCCGGTGAGGTACCGCCCCCCCGCTCCCTTCCCGTCCACACGCCGTAATTGCGGGGCGTGATTACGCCCCGCAAATAAGCCGTGTGAACATAGCCTTATAATGCGTATGAAAATTGCCGTTCAAATGCCAAAATTCATATACGTCGCCCGAAGTCTTCCAAACCGACAGCACAATTAGAAATTTCCTTGATTTCCTTTTTCAAAATTAGAGAAAAAAAAAGCTAAGTATGAAGAAAAGCATTACCTACAGCTGACACACATTCCTGATACTTACCGGCTACTTGAAGCTCTAATGTAGGGCATCATTTACACGGTTAGCTTAATTATGAATTTTCCCAGCTGGAATTATAGTTTCAGATGAATACTATCTTTGTTGTATATTTGATTGTTCTTATGTTGCTCAGTTTTGTATTGATATATTGACTTTTTTCACAGTGGTTGTCCCTTAGCATAACCACTTATTTTGGCTCATAGAGCGCACACACATCAGGGAGTACCATAGATATCTCTATTCAGAGCCCGCATCATATTTTTCCTTTAGTCAATGTACAATACTGTTTAACTCAGCTGGATCTTCTATCGATTTGAAACATATCATCCCAGTTTGATTCTGCTTATGCTTCCCATGTTCCTGATGGTTACATTGATCAGTCTTATCGTTTTGCTGTCCATGAGTCAGGTTGGGAAATTTGGGTTTTAGAATAATTTTCTTCAGCTCTTAAACTACTTAAAATTATTTGCATTGGTTATAAATGTTCCTTGGGAACCTGGATGATACTCATATGTCTAAAGGAATTAGCATTCTTAAAGGGGTTGTCTCACTACATTGATTCATCTTACCTCAGTCCTGTTTTCTTGGTTTCATTTTTAATTGGGACGTTTTTAAATGGCTTCTACTGGGCTGCAGTAGAAGCCATTTCTGTAGCATAGAACCAGTCTGGCACCATCAGAAAGAACAAACGGGTCGTAGCAAGCAACCAGTGCGGGGCAGCCTATCATAAGATTAAACAGGTCGTAGCTATAGCGCCCTGGGGGAGCTGATGCAGCTCATACAAAGGGGATATCTAGAAATAGGTGGGACACGTTAATGGACACATATTGCAAATATTGATTTTGCAAGATCCTTAACATAAAAATAAAACTTTGGGAGACAACCCTTTAAGGTCCTATTTTACAATCGGGAACGGTTTTGGAGTTTTTATGTTGTAACTAAATAGGGTACCTACTTAGGAAGCTGGTCGGCAGAGCCAGAGGTCGGTACAGGGGCGGGCTTTTTCCAGTACTTGAGGAGTAGGCAGGAATCGTGGTCAGGAAGAAAGCCAAGGTCAATGCCGTTCGAGCAGGGTCAGTTTAGGGAACAGGCAGAGTCGTAGCCAAAGGTCGATCCAGTAAAATCAGAATAGGCAGCAAAACCAGGACCATCACTTATTCCAGCAACCAATAATCTCACAAGGAGGAAGTACAAGGCTGGGGCTTAAATAGAAAGCCCCAATTAAACATGGGTGGACAAACCATAAAGATCAAGGAACAAAGCTGGGAGAACAGGGAACTTGGCAAGGTTCAGCACAGGAGCTGTCCAGAACACCAAATAGCTCAGTGAGAAGAGCTGTGACTTGGGATACAGGAGTCTTGGAGTTCAAGTCCTGACACCTCTTTAATAGAACCCAAGAAAGTGGATATGTTCAAAGATAGCTTCACATGATGTTTCAAGGTGACAGTCCCTATTGAAGCTACAAAGGCACCATTGAGGTTGTCACATCGGTTGCCTCAGAAATAAAGAACAGGGTTGAATCCATTTTCAACAACTTGATTGAAAAAGACAACCTGAGTGGTTTCAAAGGGAAACATGATACCTCAATTAGTTGCCTGTTTTAATGAGCATAAGATTTAAAGGGGTTTTCTCATCATGCTGTTTCACTGAGTCACAGGCAGCTTTTCATCCTCTGTCTCATCAGGCTGTGGGTGATTCTATGAGGCTATGTCTACACGGCATAGCAATACGATCATATTTTCGGGGGTTTTAGGATTTTAAAACCGCCAAAAATACGATCATTCAGGCAGTGCCATAGAGGACAAAAGAAAAAACGACCTGTAGTCTACACAGGTTGTTTTTTCTCTGCTTGTCTTCTGGTGCTGGCGTAACATGTTGTATAATCCTCCGGCACTTTTAGTTTTCTTGCTATCTTCCCATACAATATATTTAATTGGCGACGGCAAAAAAACGAGAACCAACCACGGTTTTTATGCAAAACATGACAAAAAACATGGTCATGCATCGACTTTTGGCCGATTTTTGTCTGATGCGGTATAGACCTAGCCTAACACTGATTAGCATGTTTAGCTTCTCAGTAAATAGCTGAGACATTACAGAGACGTAAGAGCAGAAGACTTAGGGGGACGTGTCTGAAAACTGTCTTGGTTTAAGACTTTTCTTGTTGCCCATAAGAACCAATCAGAGCTCCCCTTTCATTCTCTCAGAGCTCTATATGAAATGAAAGGGGAACCCTGATTGGTTGCTATGGGCAACGAGAAAAGTGTTAGACCAAGACAGTTTTCAGACATGTCACCCTTAATCTTCAGTAAAAAAAAAAAAGCTACAAGTGCTCAGAGGTTAACAAAAGTTAACCTTGTTAGGGTATGTTCACATGGCATGTTGGGTCTGTGTGAACATACGCTTTTAGATGGACCCAAACATGCATCGGACAATGAGCCATGTGATTTTACAATGCTCGCAATGTAAAGCACGCATCAGTGTTCACACGAGTGATCGCTGATGCGTTTCTCAATGCGTCTTTTGGATCCATCTTTTGGATCCATTGCAAGAATTGACAAGTCAATTCTTGGTCCAAAAGACAAAGTAGGAGCCCTATAATACACTATAGGGTGTGATACTGCTGCATCCAACACGCATCCAAACACACAGTTGTGTGTTGGATACTTGTTGGATCCGTTTAGGATCCAATCGCCGCTGCGTTTTTGGATCCTCCAAAACGGATCTGAAATCGGATCCAAAAACGCCGTTTGAACAAGCTCTTAGAGACAGAGTCTGCTCTGAGAGTGAGCGACCTTACTCCCTACTCTTTGTCTAATCAGGAAGGAAGATATGTTCAGATAATCAAAAAAACCTGTTTGCACTCAGAGCAGATAAAATCTCTTATCTCATGACCAAGGTAAAATCAAAAGATCAATATATTTAGAAAAAGTCTTCAATTACCTTCTCCTATCTGTTGAAAGCTAATCTTTGTAGTGAGAAAACCCCTTTACAGGAGTTGTCTTACAAAGAAAAAAAATCTAGAATGGCTTCCATGAGTCTTCATTCATCTCCAGATAATGTTTGGATTTAATTATTTGTACTTTTTTGGGCTGTATGTAGCCTCCCTTCTTGGCTGCTGAACATTAGCATTTTCTGTTTGAAAGCTGTTTCCTTTTGCCTTTAAAACTACAATCCCCAGGATCCTTTACTGTCCCTTATTTATCTTCCTTTCCCCCAGCTAACCTGAGTCTCAGTGTGTACCCCCTAGTTCCCTCCCTCATGTTGAAAGCTTTGTGAAGCAGGACTAAAGTGGTGCAGATTTGGTCACCTGATCTTCTGGGCTCAACACAAAGCTGTTTCCTCTGTGTTGAGACAGACAGAAATAGTAAGCTGGTATCAAACAGCTGATGTAGAACTACAGGAAGCCCACAGCATTGTATGAAAGAACATTGCAAAAATGTCAAACTAAGGGAGAGACACTTAACATTTTTTTCACTGGACAACCCCTTTTGAAAACCATCAAGTAAAGTCACTTCGGCTGCTTACCCCATATAACAATGCCGCTTTGCTTCTGTAGTGCAGATCTCCTCCATTAAACCATAAGGACGCCGGTCTCTCCACGTGAATAGGATATGGCGCTCGGAATAGCTGCCAGTCAGCGCTCCACACAAATCAAAGCAATCCAAACACGGGACTTCCAGCGAACAATCCTTCCAACAATTTATTTTAAATATTGCTACAGGACAGCGAAAATGTAGCTAATGTATAGCAAAATAAAATAAAATGCAAGGGTATGTTCACACGGCATAATTGCGGGGTGTATTTTGGCGTGTAATTGCACTGCAATACGCCTGAAGTGCACTCGACAATTACGGTAATTCATAGCCTTTATAGAGGACTATGAATTACGTCCATATCCCCCAGCGTACAATACGCGCGTATTGTACGCCGGAGGAGAGCAGTGACAGGTCACTTCTTTGCGGCGCTTGCATGCCGCTGATAGTGAAACTGCTCTAGAAGTACGCGTTGGACAGTGCGTACTTCTAAAACACCCGGTGTATTGCGGCGAATATAATGCGCGCCGCAATACGCCGCGTCAACATACCCTAACAAAAATCCTTCTTGTCCAAGCACTAACTAAACATCAAGGGTAAGTTCACACGGCTTAATTGCGGAGCATACTGTACGCCCCACAATTATGCTGGGTGTTTGCAGAGTTGTGCTGACCGGCATGTACTCCCGTGGCACGGGGGGGCCGGCAACCCGCCGGCCCCATAGACATGCATTAGACATGCCACTTATCTCCCTGGGCATACAATACGATCGTATTGTACGCCCGGGGAGCGGAGGCATAATCCATACTTCTCTATGAGAACTGTGGAGGACCGCAATGATTGGGGCGCATTTCGCTCGTATTTGAGCGCAGTATGCCGCGAAATGCATCCCAAAATAAACTGTGTGAACATACCCTAATATTTCTCTCACTATTATGGTATGTTCACACAGTGTACTGGGGCGCGTACTGTACGCGCCACAGTACGCCGTGTATTTTGGAAGCCCGGGCTGATCAGAGTGTACTTCCAAGGACGGGGGGGGGTCGGCCATTGACTACCACTATCAGCGGCGCATAAGCACCGGGATGAAGTGACCTATCAATTTTCTCCCCCAGTATACAATACGATTGTATTGTATGCTGGGGGAGACAACACGTAATTCATACTTCTCTTTGAGAGCTATGGATTACCGTAATTGTGGCACGCATTTCGGCCATATTAAAGCGCAAATACATGGCGAAATGCGCGCCACAATTACATCGTGTGAGCATACCCTTAGGGTGCTTTCACACAGTGCAGAAATGCAAAGCAATACAGGCAGTGTAATGCTGCGCATTTATGCAAAAAAAAGAAACGCACCAAAAATGCACTGTGTGCAAGCACCGTTACCAAGAAATAGGCTGCGGTGATCAGCATCCACCTTGTCCATGCAGAAGACAACCAGTCGCTTGTCAGCATCCACCTTGCTCCATGCAGAGAGAGCAATCACAGTGCAGCTTGTCAGCATCCACCTTGCTCCATGCAGAGAGAGCAATCACACTGCAGCTTGTCAGCATACACCTTGCTCCATGCAGAGAGAGCAATCAATGCAGCTTGTCGCATACACTCTCCATGCAGGGCAATCACAATGCAGCTTGTCAGCATACACCTTGCTCCATGCAGAGAGAGCAATCACAGTGCAGCTTGTCAGCATACACCTTGCTCCATGCAGAGAGCAATCACACTGCAGCTTGTCAGCATACACCATGCTCCATGCAGAGAGAGCAATCACAATGCAGCTTGTCAGCATCCACCTTGCTCCATGCAGAGAGAGCAATCACAGTGCAGCTTGGGTTTTGAAACCCCACTCCCCAGCTACCCCTACTGATTAGCTGACTAGGTTCCTGGTCACAGTCTGGAGCCCCTCACCATGTATAGGTGAAATACAGCTCTGGAAAAAATTAAGAGACCACTGCAAAATTTTCAGTTTCTCTGATTTTTCTTTTCAATGGTATGTATTTTTGAGAAAAAATGTACATTGTTATTTTATTATATAAACTACCGACAACATTCCTCTGAAATTCAAAGCAAAAAAAATTGTATTTACAGTATTTCCAGTAAATGGGAAATCTTCAAAATAATAAAAAAGAAGCAGCAGAGTTGTCAGACCTCAAATAATGAAAAAAAAAAAAAAAAGTTCATATTTCTTTAGAAACAATAAGACTAATGTTTTAAGTCAGTAACAGTTCAGAAATCAATATATAGTGGAATAACCATGATTTTTTCCTTCAAATTCCTTTTGGCCTATTCCTAGCACTTGTTTTGCCATCCAGCTTGTCCTATTGCAAGAGGATTGTGAAGACCACAGCAGGGTTTTTTAGACTTTGCTTCATTAAATAAGATTTGGTTCAGGTGATCACCTCACCAGAAGCACATTAAGTAGAATGAGGTGGACTTTGGTTGGAATTCAACTGACACTGGAATGGAATGACTGTCAGACATGTAGAGAGGCTGATTTTTAGAAAACTGTGCAGTGGTCTCTTAATTTTTTCCAGAGCTGTATCTTGCTGGAACATGCACTCCAACTTTACCAGTCACTGCCTTATGATACCGTTAAGTGTACAATATATTTTTTTTTACTGAAATGCATTTATTTTAGCGCAAAAATCTTTTTTACAAAACATTTTTGTGAAAATTTTTAGGAAAATTTCCTAGCCATTTAGGTTCAGCAGCAAACACTGGATCAACACTTTAGCAACACTTTAGCAACACTTTAGCAATACTTTAGCAAAATGTGCTGAACTGGATGGACATCTTGGGCCACATGTATGAAACGATTTAGGTCTAAAACTCACTTTTTTCCCCATAAAAACCTATGGGGAAAAAAGTGAGTTTTAGACCAAAACCGTTTCATACATGTGGCCCCTTGTCTTTTTTCAGCCTTGCAAACTATCTAACTATGTAACTATGTTGTACATGGAAAGCTGCGGAATCTCATTCACACTGAAATCTGACTATTTCTGCCTTCTCCAGAGCAACTATCTAAGTTCAATTATGATCAAATTAAAGTCAATCAACTGTGATTTGGTCATAATTGAGCTAAGAGGATGGTGTAATTTTGAAATGTGTACAATTGTATAATTGTAAATTTTTTAACTGTGAAAAAGGTTAGGAAGTTTGTAGCAAAATTTTGTTAAGAAGACTTTCCTGTTGCCTTGGAAACTACTTTTCTCATATTTTTTTTTTACCCTGATCTAAAAGTCCACCAGAAAAGTATAACATTGTAATATTGTCTGGACAATCAGAAAATTATTTGACATTTTGCTGCAAATAATTGTAATATACAAGCTGAAATATGCAAGTTTGTATTGCATTTTGTTATGACAAAAGTTGAGGATTAGGGGTTTTGCCACGAAGACACTTCATGTCCTCTATTCCTCTCTTCAGCTCTGTGTGCTCAGAAGGGGGGCGTGTGTGATTTGTTTGAACTGCATATCATGTGACTCTGCAGGCTGACATCACCAGGCCTTCTCCCACAGTGTGCTCACTCTAGTCAAACAAAGGTCTGTTGATGTAAAGAGCAGCAAGTAGCTACAATGTAGCTCAGTGGTTACCGTTTTTGCCTCACAGCACAAGGGTCCTAGGTTCAAATCCCTGCAGGAACAAAATCTGTGGATTTTTTTTTTCTATTTATCAATGCACAGACCTGGTTGAGGTTTCTTTTTTTATTTATTTGCACTGTTTAACTAATTACTAAGGAGTACAGAGGACAAAAGTAGAATTACAGCACCAGGATTTGAACACTTGCTCACCAGTGAGTGTGTGTGATTACTAAGGAGTACAGAGGACAGAACTAGAATGACAGCACCTGGGGTTGAATACTCGCTAAGCAGTGTGTGTGTATGATTACTAAGGAGCACAGAGGACAGGACTAGAATGACAGCACCTGGGGTTGAATACTCGCTAAGCAGTGTGTGTGTATGATTACTAAGGAGCACAGAGGACAGGACTAGAATGACAGCCCCTGGGGTTGAAAACTCGCTCAGCAGTGAGTGTGTGTGATTACTAAGCAGGGAAGAGACTGACAGGAGCTACCTGAGAGGAGAAGTGATGTCTGAACATGTACGGCCAGGACTGAGGAGCTCTCATCACTGGTCGTGTCCCCTGGAGACGAGCTGTAAACAATGCATCACTAAAGGAGCAGTGTTATGTACAAGTATTGAAAATTCAATGTATTATAACTCATCACTACATCCTGCAGTTAAGATGGTGAAATTCTCCTTCCCCCATTCTTCAGGAGAGAGAAAGTTTCTGGCCATCTGGCTAAAAGAAAGGCATTTATGGCAGCCCTGTTTCCTGTATCTAGGGACAGCAGATCTGATAAGCCTAGTTTTACAGCTTGCAAATAAACACATCTTTCCCGCCAGAGAGAGAAAAAAGGTTTCCTTTGTCTGCCCAGAGAGGCAGTCCGTGAGTGCCCCCTTGTGGAACAAAAATACCATAGCCTCCCAGAAAAATTCTGTAAACCCACCTACTTTCATAATTCAAAGCCAATCAGATGAGACAGCCTGACTGGGTATAAATGGCCCAGCCCCCCTTTATTCTGTGTCATAGCTATGGGGTCCTTCTTTCTAAAGTGAGCTGTGTCTAATTTCTCCTTACCCCGGGACGTGGAAACATCTTGTAAGTGTGAATTTTTCCATTTTTCTCCCTTTATTTCAAAAACTGTATTGTATGTGTGTCATTGTTATTATCATATTTTTGTCTATGCAAGCACTGAAATCATTTTTATATTAAAGGTATCAGTAATTCGTTAACTTTTGTTGTTGCACGAACCCAATTTCTTTGAAGGATTGTTTTTTTTTCTCTTTGGTAACTACTGAGAGAGCAGTTGAGTTGACCTGTGAGCATTTTTACGTGTTTTTTAGAAATCGGGTAGGACTCAGATACCTTCCGGCTGAGCCCTTTAGTTTTTTTTTTTGATTATTGAAGGGAAGGTGGTGGCAGCGGATAATTTTGGGGTGCTGGACTGTCTTGTGGTACGATTTATGCTTGATTTGCTACCTGAGTGAGAGGTGAGCTCGAGTGGATATAAGTCTACCCCATTACAGTGGCCCCCCAGTCACGTGCTGGTGAGCGCGTACGTGACAAATTGGTGGCAAGCGGTGGGATATTTTTATTTTATTGCAACATTAGTGCTTGGTTTAAGCAATTATTCCCTGCACTAAAAGACTGGCTGTATCTTTGTGAAGATTACACCAGTCTTACAAGAATTAACGCAGTGCTTACTTTAGTTGACACACATCAATCAGTTTCCCCTCCCTGTTTTTCTTTTCTATCTTTTATTTGGCAAAGGGTGCTTTGTGGAAATGGCAGCCCTTTACAAGAAGCAAAGTAAAGAATATCTCGTCAGCCTATGTGAGGAGAGAGATATTAATACGTCTGCGAAAACTAAGGCCCAGCTGATCCTGGAACTAATGGAGCACGATCTGCAGCAGCCGGACGCGGCGTCAGAGAGCGAAACTGACAACGCACAGGTCCAATTGACGGAGTATGCGCCTGAAGTAATTTCCCCTGAGGACACCTGCAGCGGCAGCTCTCAGGGAGGCATGGACTCTGCTCTGGGCATGGCTTTGCAGCAACTTGGCGCTTGTGACCCTAGTGTGCGCCTCCAACTTATTCTGCAATTCCAACAGGCAGAGAGAGAGGCTGCGGCGGCTGAGCCTCAAGCAGCGAGAGAGGCGGCTGAGCGTCAAGCAGCGAGAGAGGCTGAGGCGGCCGAGCGTCAAGCAGCGAGAGAGCGAGAGGCGGCCGAGCGTCAAGCAGCGAGAGAGGCTGAGGTGGCCGAGCGATAAGCTGAGAGAGACCTCAAGCTGCAGCTGGCACAACTTGAAAGGGGTGAGGCTTTGCCACGGCCTCATGCCCAGGATACAAACCCGTTGAAACCCCGACTGGAACACTTTCCTGTGATGGAAAAGAATGGGGACTTGGATGTGTTCCTACGAGGATTTGAAAAGACTTGTAGGCAATATCATCTGCCCAAAGAGGAGTGGGCACGATATCTGACCCCAGGACTAAGAGGAAAAGCCTTGGAGGTTTTTTCGGACCTCCTACCAGAGCACGACGGGGACTATGACGCCATAAAGAGGGCTCTGGTCACGAAATATCACCTCACTCCGGAGGTGTATCGCAGAAAATTTCGGAGTCTACAGAAAGGTCCCACTGACAGCTACGCCGATGTGGAAAGCGGCTTAAGTACCACCTGCAAGCAGTGGGTGGAAGGACTATCTGTTTCCAGCTTTGACGACCTGTTGAATCTGATGATCAAGGAGCAGCTCCTCCATATCTGTCCTGCCGATGTTCGTCAGTTTGTCTGCGACTGGAAGCCCAAGACATCCAAAGAGGGGGCCCGGACCTGGCAGACTCCTATGTTACCAATAGGATGCCAGAAACCCGGAGACCACCGGAGTCCACCTGGAGGAGAGGTAAGCCTGCTGGGGATCCCCCTGCTCCTCCCCATCGACCCCCTGGACACCCCCCTAGTACTCCGCCTGGGTCCCCGAGGCTCACACGCCCATTGATGGACATGCGCAGGTGTTTTATCTGCAACCAAGTGGGGCATGTTAGTGCCACTTGTCCAGACAAGCGGAGGAGTCCCCCGATGCCCACAGCGCCCCCTGTAGCAGGCCCCTCCATCTATCTTGTAACTGGGACTGCAGGAAGGAGAAGGCATAACCTTCAACCTGTCACCGTGGGCAGAAGAGTCGCCATGGGCTTCAAGGACAGTGGAGCAGAGGTGACTGTTGTGCGTCCAGAGATGGTGGATGCTAGAAATATTATTCCAGGGAAGGCCATGACCCTGACTGGATTTGGCGGGGTCCGCTCTGCTATACCCATGGCTTGTGTGTATCTGGACTGGGGAGCGGGCCGAGGAATGAGAGAAGTGGGTGTTTCTGCCACTATCCCCTATTCCATTTTACTGGGTACAGATCTTGGGGAAATGTACAGTAGTTACGTCCCGGCTCCCCCTCTGAAAGCAACCCCAGCAACCCCGATTTATGATTCCCCACAGAGACTGTACCATGCTTCTGAAACGTGCCCAGATGGGAAAGGAAGTATAAAAGCGGATGTGCTTCTGAATGATGCTACTGATATGCGTAATGTGCAAAGTGACTGTCCTCATATCCCTCCTGTGACCCATAGTCAAGATGCCTGCGATCCTCAGTTTTGTGTGTCGGCTGACCAGCCCAAGGTGCAATGCTCTGCAGAGATCACATTGCAGGTGGAAGAGTCTGCAGCCCCCTCTAGCCCCCCTCCTGCTGAGGAGAGGTCACACGCTGTGGCCAGCACAGAGAGCCCAGCTGCATTCGACCCCCCCTCTGCAAGTGATGTGCAACCTGATAGCACCCCTCCTCCTATCAAGGACCCTCCAGCACCTGAGGAGAAACTGACTTGTATTGTGTTTGATGTATCCCAGCCCACAGATACTCTCAGACTGTTATGGACATTGATAACCTATCTCAGCCTGTAATGCTGGGTGCCCCTGTATCTAAGCTTGCCAGCATGACTTGGACTGCTGTGGACAATCATGATTTATCCCCGCCGGGAGGCGTATCTCAGACTGCCATGGACACTAGTGATGTATCCAAACCTGAGGGTGTATCTCAAACTGTTGTGGACAATCATAATGTATCTAAGCCTGAGGGTGTGTCCCAGATGGTAATATGGGAGAGGGCCATTCCTGAGTCTGGTTTTCATAGTACCAACAGCTCAGGGGGTGTGCCTGAATCCAATGATGCATGTCAATCTGTCATACATAGTAGAAGGGTATCCAAGCCGGTAATGTATGCTCCTACCTGCCCTGTAGGTGTATCCGAGCTCAGGGAGTGTATTGGCGGCTCGCTCCAAGCTGTTGGAGCCAAGGCCAAACTGCGGGATAATCTGTGCCAAGGTTATTCCCCGGGGTCTGAGGTGGGTAAGACTTTAGACCCCGGTCATAGAGGTGATGTGTCCCCACATGTAGCGTGTGATGTGTGCCGCCCAGCGGGAGTCCTCCAACCCCCGATGTCTGATGGTTCAGATACAGAAGGGGCATGGAGTGTGGTAAGGCCGAGGGTCTCTCTCCCTGGGGAGTACAGAGGCGGGCTCAGGGGATGGCAGGTGAGCCAACCCCCACGCTCGCTCCAAAAGGGGGAGGTGTTATGTACAAGTATTGAAAATTCAATGTATTATAACTCATCACTAAATCCTGCAGTTAAGATGGTGAAATTCTCCTTCCCCCATTCTTCAGGAGAGAGAAAGTTTCTGGCCATCTGGCTAAAAGAAAGGCATTTATGGCAGCCCTGTTTCCTGTATCTAGGGACAGCAGATCTGATAAGCCTAGTTTTACAGCTTGCAAATAAACACATCTTTCCCGCCAGAGAGAGAAAAAAGGTTTCCTTTGTCTGCCCAGAGAGGCAGTCCGTGAGTGCCCCCTTGTGGAACAAAAATACCATAGCCCTCCCCAGAAAATTCTGTAAACCCACCTACTTTCATAATTCAAGCCAATCAGATGAGACAGCCTGACTGGGTATAAATGGCCCAGCCCCCCTTTATTCTGTGTCATAGCTATGGGGTCCTTCTTTCTAAAGTGAGCTGTGTCTAATTTCTCCTTACCCCGGGACGTGGAAACATCTTGTAAGTGTGAATTTTTCCATTTTTCTCCCTTTATTTTAAAAACTGTATTGTATGTGTGTCATTATTGTTATTATCATATTTTTGTCTATGCAAGCACTGAAATCATTTTTATATTAAAGGTATCAGTAATTCGTTAACTCTTGTTGTTGCACGAACCCAATTTCTTTGAAGGATTGTTTTTTTTCTCTTTGGTAACTACTGAGAGAGCAGTGAGTTGACCTGTGAGCATTTTTACGTGTTTTTAGAAATCGGTGAGGACTCAGATACCTTCCGGCTGAGCCCTTTTGTTTGTTTTTTCTTGATTATTGAAGGGAAGGTGGTGGCAGCGGATAATTTTGGGGTGCTGGACTGTCTTGTGGTACGATTTATGCTTGATTTGCTACCTGAGTGAGAGGTGAGCTCGAGTGGATATAAGTCTACCCCATTACAGTGGCCCCCCAGTCACGTGCTGGTGAGCGCGTACGTGACAAGCAGCTAAAACAAAAATGGTCCAGAATTTCTAATAATAATGAATGGTGAAAATGTTTATTATTTCATTTGCAAGCTTCCTACGTCAATTTTACTTTGTGGTAAAACCAATTTAAATTAAAAAAAATCAGAAAATTTTATTATATTTGGATTTAATTTGTTTCTGTACAGAGAAATTAAAATTAAATGGAAAGATTTGCTAAAAAATTATATTTTGTTATTCATTTACCTTATATTTTAGGCTTAAAAAGTTGCACCAAACTGTTAGACACTCTCACATAGGACACCAGTTTAGACAACACATAATAAGGAAAAAGGATATTAAACTAAATTACTCACAGCTGCTGGGACAGATTTGGCAGAGCTCAGCTTGACGTGATATCACGGCTTTTTGTGTTATCTTCTCCTATCTGTAAGCAAAGGCCATTGACTAGCATTGAAAAGGTTGAGATACCAGTCTGTGCCGTGATAACCTGGCGTGTTACCTGTCTTGTTTAGTTTTGCTACATCCAGGGCCGGGACGACGGGTAGGCAGAGGTAGGCGATCGCCTAGGACGCCTACCTCTGCCTATCCTTAAGGAGCGCAGACAGGGGCCCCAAACCTCACCGGGCTCCAGGCCGCTGCCATGGGCCTGGAGCGCCGGCGGTCTCTTTAGCTGTATGTGCATCCGCTGGACGCACATACAGCTGGTTGGGCTTCTGCGGAGCAGAGAGCGAGCACTCCCCGCTCTGCAGACAGTGTCGGACCGGATCAGCTGGCAGCAACGCGATGAAGTGATGTCATCGCAACGCTGCCTCTCCTCGGGCACACAGCCCGTCATAGGCTGTGCGCCCAAGGAGCTGCTGGAGGAGCGTGTGGCTGGTAAAGAAGAGGACAGAAGAAGAGCGCGCGACCGGGAAGCAGGTGAGGCGAGTATTAATGTTGTTATTTTTACCTGTCTTAGTGCCCCTATATACCTGCCTGTGCCCCTATATACCTGCCTGAGCCCCTATATACCTGCTTGTTCCCAAATACACCTGCCTGTGCCCCAATATACCTGCCTGAGCCCCTATATACCTGCATGTGCCCCTATATACCTGCCTGTGCCCCAATATACCTGCCTGTGCCCCAATATACCTGCCTGCGCCCCTATATACCTGCCTGAGCCCCTATATACCTGCCTGTGCCTCCTATATACCTGCCTGAACCCCTAATATACCTGCCTGAGCCCCTATATACCTGCCTGTGCCCCTATATACCTGCCTGAGCCCCTATATACCTGCCTGAGTCCCAATGTACCTGCCTGAGACCCTAGCTATATACCTGCCTGAGCCCCTATATACCTGCTTGTGCCCAAATACACCTGCCTGTGCCCCAATATACCTGCCTGAGCCCCTATATACCTGCCTGAGCCCCTATATACCTGCCTGTGCCCCAATATACCTGCCTGAGCCCCTATATACCTGCCTGAGCCCCAATATACCTGCCTGTGCCCCAATATACCTGCCTGAGCCCCTATATACCTGCCTGAGCCCCTATATACCTGCCTGTGCCCCTATATACCTGCCTGAGCCCCTATATACCTGCCTGAGTCCCAATATACCTGCCTGAGACCCTAGCTATATACCTGCCTGAGCCCCTATATACCTGCCTGAGCCCCTATATACCTGCCTGTGCCCCAATATACCTGCCTGAGCCCCTAGCTATATACCTGCCTGAGCCCCTATATACCTGCCTGTGCCCCTATATACCTGCCTGAGCCCCTATATACCTGCCTGTGCCCAAATACACCTGCCTGTGCCCCAATATACCTGCCTGAGCCCCTATATACCTGCATGTGCCCCTATATACCTGCCTGTGCCCCAATATACCTGCCTGTGCCCCAATATACCTGCCTGAGCCCCTATATACCTGCCTGAGCCCCAATATACCTGCCTGTGCCCCAATATACCTGCATGAGCCCCTATATACCTGCCTGAGCCCCTATATACCTGCCTGTGCCCCTATATACCTGCCTGAGCCCCTATATACCTGCCTGAGTCCCAATATACCTGCCTGAGACCCTAGCTATATACCTGCCTGAGCCCCTAGCTATATACCTGCCTGAGCCCCTATATACCTGCCTGTGCCACTATATACCTTCCTGAGCCCCAATATACCTGCCTGAGCCCCTAGCTATATACCTGCCTGAGCCCCTAGCTATATACCTGCCTGACCCCCTATATACCTGCATGTGTGCCCCTCTTTACCTGCCTGAGCCCCTATATACCTGCCTGAGCCCCTATCTCTATATACCTGCCTGAATGCCCCTATATACCTGCCTGAGTGCCCCTATATACCTGCCTGAGTGCCCCTATAGCTATATACCTGCCTGAGTGCCTCTATGGCTATATACCTGCCTGAGTGCCCCTATATCTATATACCTGCCTGAGAGTGCCCCTATATCTATATACCTGCCTGAGAGTGACCCTATATCTATATACCTGCCTGAGTGTGACCTTATATCTATATACCTGCCTGAGAGTGACCTTATATCTATATACCTGCCTAAGTGTCCCTATACCTGTCTAAGGGGACAATATCTATATACCTGCCTGACTGAGAGGGCATATCTATATACCTGCCTAACTGATGGAGACCTATATATACCTGCCTGAGGGGACCTATAGATACCTGTCTAACTGATGGGACTTTTATACCTATAATTAAGGAGTTACTGGAAATGTGAGGATTCTAAGATATTTGTGTCCAAATCCTCAGGGACGTGTTGTGGCCGGGAGTAATCAGCATGAAGGTGTGAACCGGATGGAGAAGAAAAGGGAAAGTGAACGACGCTGATCAGAAAAGACGTCTCCTGTGAGTCACTAAATGTAACTGCAGTGTAATCACTTATATTTCTGCAGAGCCTACATACAACTAGTATCTACCACTATCTGGTCACTGTATGGCGGCGGTATATGTAATCAGAGCCTGTGTACAGCTGATAGTCACATGTGGGGGTCGCGTTTGGTCAGGGTCTGGCAGGATTATTTGGTCCTTTGTAGTAATAGTTTAGGGTCTTGGTTTTGTAGGAGTGTTTTTAGTAACAATCATGCATCTGGAATATTTGCTCCATGTATCGGTGGATTATTTAGTGACTGTTATTTAGGGTATTACACTGTCATATGGAGGGGAGCGATTTTGAAAAAGCAGATTTGTCAGCTCTGATTTTCATTGTGCAGTGACTGCTGAGGAGATGGACTGGATCTATGTGGAATGTGCAGAAAATTAGTGACAGGACCTGGTGCAGGGGTGAGAGGAATTAGATGGGGTGCAATTTTTGGGAAGCGAGGGTGGCGCCATTGACTGTACTTGCCTAGGGCACCAAAATGTCTTGTCTCGGCCCTGGCTACATCTGTGATGAGTTTAATGCCAGGTTCCACACTGGTCTAGGCTAATGAGAAAGTTATTGCCTGCTTCCCTAATAGTCTAAGGTAGTGGAAACATATGTGGTTGCTTCTCTGGTTGTCACAGGTAATGAAGGGGTTAAAGGGGATGTATCGCTTCATCAGTTCGTCTGTTTCATTGTATTTCAGTTTCTCAGCTAATCAAATCCAGGGGCGTTTCTTCCTCTCCCAGCTGGGTGTTTCTTAACTGAAGGGGGATGACATCATCTCCCCCTTCACTGTTAGTGCTCGCTCCCGAGTCAGTGTGCTCTCCCCTCCCCCCTCTCTGTCTAAGTCCACATGTCATTCCTCTCCCTATGCAGTCTTATTTTGTAAGAGCTGTTTGTTTACATACCACAACCCTGCATTCAGTCTAGACAGTCTTCTATGAACTCAGAGCACTGATCTCTTATCCTCTCACAGCTGGAGGTTTCTTACAATTGAATCCAGTCTTCTATGAACTCATCCAGAGCAGCACAGATCTGTCTCCCTTCTATGTTTACACGGCACCGACCCACAATTTGATTTTTAGAAGCAGCTGCGGTTTACTGGGGGCTGCGGGCTGGTGAAATTTTCCCCGGCCACTTTTTCTGGGGTGAAGAGGCGGAATGCGCGCTCCCGGTAAATTTGAACGGGGGGCGCAAATTTGTAACTTATAGAGCTGTCAGCCAATGAGAAAAAAGGGGGTTTGGAAATTTCCCGCCCGGCACGGGGGAACAGTTTTTTCAGAAAACGAAAAAAAAGGGAGAAAAAAATTGAAAAAAAGGGACGCTTTGCAAATAAACCTCCAATTGCAAAGTTGCTTTTTTTTTTCACTGTTCCCCCTTATTCTGAAGACCTTTTAAAAAAAAGAAAAACCCCCTTTTAAATCCCACTCCCCGGGTTTTTTGGGGGTTTGGAGGGATGAATCTCAGAAGAAGAAGAGCGAAGTTGAGCATCATTGGTAGTATAGGGTAATGGTTTTGCTCCTGTTTTCCAAAATTTTTTTTAATTTATACATACGTAGAGGGTTTTAATGCCGTAATTTTAAGGCCTGGGGGCCCAGGGGTAGCCCCATCCCGTTGGCTTCCCTGGTGGTCTAGGGTAAGTAAAGATTATGTAGATTTTAGTAATACCATCTTTGTTTGTTTCAAAATCTGACACTTTCCTATTAACTAAGAAGAAAATATATGTGAAACGGATGATGAAAAAAGCCCTTTTTAAAATCCTATATGGGGGGGCTGTCGAAAGTTTGAGACCCTATTAGGAATTTAGAAACACCACTGTCACTGCCAGATATACAGTGAGGGATCTGATAGTCAATGAGATTTCCCACCTACATATCCCAACCCCTCTCTTGGTCTCCCAATATTGGGGGTATTGACTTGCACACTTACAAAAACCTTTGAGGAAGAGGGAAAAACCCCCAACCTTGGCTATTTCTGCTGCCCAAAAAGGGTAAAGGGGTACTTGGTTTATCCAGAATTAGGCCTTGTCCCCCGGCCCCAGTTTTGGGCCCGGGGGTTTTTTCGAGGGTTTGCGGTTTTGCAAATCATCTGAAAAAACGGGCCCGCAAACTTTTTATTTTTTTTGGGTCTAGGGAAAAACCCGGAAAGCAGCCCCCCGTCCGAAAACATTTAAAAGTTTCTTTCCCCCCACCCTTTTTCCCCGGAGGGAAATATGAAACAAGGGGAATGCAAAGGGGGGAGGCCTTTTCTCAGCTAATCTTTGAAAACGGGGACCCTTAGCCGTTACAGGGGAAAGGCAAAAATGTTATGGAGGGGAGCTGGACTTGTATTTCCCCAATAACGAAGTTAGTGCCTCTTTGGGGGGGGAAGTGCAGGGTTGGACACCAAAACCTTTCCTTGGCAAAACCCCAAAAACAATTGTAAATTTTAAAGGGAGGTTTGCACGGTGGAGAAACCCAGGACCCCCAAGGGAAACCCCTTCAGTTTGATGTCTGGTGTTGGGGTGTCTGTGATGTTGGTGCAATTGAAATCAGCCAGACACTTGTGGACTTTACATATTGCATTTCTATACTGAACTATTTCCCGAAACAGTAAGGGCGATTACGGCCCCCTTTTTAAACCCCACGTGGGAAAAATTATTATGTTCTTGTATGAAGAAGTTTGTTCGCCTTTTTATATATAAACGGGTTAGATCCCCTGTTTGGAAACTGGGTACAGATGATTTCCCCAAATACTGTAAAAAAGGGATATATTTATGGAAAACATAGCCCAAAAGAAAAAATTTCACAGTTACTTTGTGCCCCCAATTCTCTGTCGCAATGGTAAACCAACAAGTGGTGATTTGGAATTCAAAGCATTGGCTCTCGTCTGGGGCCTAACGATCCCCAATTTAAGAAAGGGAGGGGGCATTTTTGCAGCACTATTTCTTAAATTTGTAGAAAATTTTCCCAATTCTTCCTGGAAGTAGCAATGAAACATGCCCTGGTGTGGAGGGGAAATGAATGTGACGTGTGTTTTTTTTTGCACAATGCTGTGTAGATCTACCATATGTGACCCAACTGAGTAAAATAACTCTCTTTAGCTACTGGAAGGCTGGCATGTAGGGATGACCAGGAATCCTCCTATATGCCTTGCACTGTTCAGACTGCGATTAACAGCTTCTGAGCTAGGACTTCTTAGAGTAAATATTACTTTAAAACGGGGAAGCGTCGTAAAAGGTGACTGTCTTCTCACCAGACTAGGCCAGGACTAAACCCAACTGATGTTTCTCCAGCCTGACATTGTGAGGAAGTGCAGCTGAGTGACTCTTCTCACATGGTTCTGGCTATTTCCAATAGCAACTGATTGTGATTGTGAACACCCAAACTTCTTACGATACATTACCTTTTAGGCAATAAAATCCCCAAAACCCCAAATTTCACATTAATTTTAAACCTCAGTGTAAAACAATAACCAAAGCATTATAAGCACATAACTATTAATGCATTATACATTTTCTAATTCACAAGAATTGATCGCAGATCTACCACCCCACAACAACTGTTTCTCTCAGCAGGGATAAAAGGGTTTTCTGGGGGTACCAAAAAAGGGGTTTTAGTGGTGACAGCCACAAATTTTTCATGGACTTCTACCTAAGTTGTTTTCCCCAAACCTATTCGTTGTCTAAGAGGGCCTTAGCTTCTGTGTTCATTTTGGTCCAACCCTTGCTAAGATGACATTCAGACATCTAAGGAATTAGAATATTTGGACAGGGATATTTCTTAGTTATTGGTAGGATGAGATTAGTGCTTTTGCCTGTAGCACTACATACATCACCACTTTGTGGTCAACACTTAGACGATAGAGCTATGGCAGTAAGTAGCAAATTTTAAAAACCCCTCAATTTTTACTTAAAAGGGCAGGCAAAAGACAACCAAAGTGGACTTGTTGGGAGTATTGCTTGGTCCCTGGCCCTGTTAAAGGACCACTCAGAAACTGGGCCTTATGTATGAAAACTTTCTTGCAGTTAGAGAGTCTTTATTGCCCATAGCAAGTTTATACAGCCCAAATTCACAGTCTTTTTTTACCTTTCCAAGTGGGGCCACAACCCCAAAACCAAAAAGTAGTGGCCCTTTTTTAGTTTAATTTTCAAAAACCATCAAGGATTAATGGGCCCCTAATTTGAAAAAAAATAAAAATTCTGTCTACCCGAAAAAGTTTTGGGTTTATTCCCCCATGGGGCCTTTCTTTCAGATGTCCTTAGATGCCTCACTGGTTACAAACTCTCATAAAAAGTGCCTCAAAATTTTTTCCCGGGGTATAAAATTCTTTTTCCCCGGTTCTGTTTGGGAGAATTCCAAATTTTTCAGATCAAAAAATTATTAAGAAAACCGAGATCGACGTCTGGAAACATGAAATTTAAAAAATTGCAAAAATTTTTAAAGTGCTTCTTTAAATGTTGTGTCTACTTGCGTTGCCTGGAGCAGCTGTCCACCATAATCTAGTGCTTATTTTCTACATTAGTAGGTAGCGCACAGCTGACTTACATAATTTACCGCCCAAGGGGGTTTTACCCAAGACTCCAGCAAAAGAGAAAAACACTAAGGGAAAAAACAGAGCATGAGAAGACAGAATTTCAGAATCTGGACACTGCTCCAAAATTTTTTCCGTTTACTTGCGGGCTATTTGAAATTGCATATCCAAAAATACAAAGAGAAATCTGGAAAGGTCAGCTGCTGAATTTTAAAAGTAAGCATCAATGAAAAAAAGTTTGGAATATTATTTGCAGGTTTATTTTTTTCATTTTTATTTGATGGAGCTAAAAGTTTGCTTTTACGCGAACTTTCACCATAATAATCATGAAATCAAAAAGGGTTTTGGGTGTTTTTAATACTAAAAACTATTTTGGGGGTAAAATTAGATAATAGAAAGATAGATAAGATAGGTAGGTTGTTTGATAGAAAGATTGATTTGATAGATAGAAGATAGATAGAATTGAAGATAATAGTTTGATAAAAAGGAAAAGATAGATAGATAGATAGTAGATAGTTTTTCTCCACAAAAAAAAGTACAACCCCCCACATTTTTTTTAAATATTGTAATTTTTATCTTTTCACGGCCCCAAAACTGAAAATATTACAAATTTTAACCCAAAGTAAAGTAAATCAGTTTTAGGCTTTTTATAACATTAAATTTTGGGGCCCTCAAAATAACTCAAAACAGTCATCAAAAGTCTAAAAAAACCGCTGGCAACCAAAAATGAGGACACCCCTAAATGACCAAAAAAAAAGTGAAAGGGCCCCCCCCTAAGTGACAAAAAAGTGAGTACACCCCTAAGGGGACAAAAAAAGGGAGGAAAACCCCAAATGAAAAAAGGGGCAAAAAAGTGCAAAAAAGGGGTCAATATTTTTTTGTGGCTGCCCTTATTTCCCGCACTGCCTTTAAATCTCTTTGGGTTTTGGAGGGGCGCTGGAGCTTTTACAGTTTGCACCCTGGAAATTTCCCCCCCTCCTCCCCTACGACATCCGTAGTGGTGGATGTTACGACCTTGCGCCCTTTTCCACTTTTCAAATTTTAGGAGGGCCCCCCGATTTCCCCAAAAGGGTTTAGGGCTGGGGGACAGGGTTTTGGGTGTCCGCACCTTTACCAAAAATAGTAATCTTGGAGGTGTTTTGGGGGCGGGTTTTTGGTTGGCATACTGCCCGCAGCCCAGAAGGGAGGAGACATGTTTTTCTTTCATATTCAAAAGTACATTTTTGGCATTCATGGTTCCCTCAATGAACTGAAGTTTTTTGGAAATTTTAAACTTTTTCAGCCAATTATAAGTAGTCCTTTTTACATATTTTTTTTTACAGGTTTAATAGGAAACCTTTTGGGGACTGGGTTTTAATTTATCAAACTCCAAATTTAGGTGTTTCTTCTGGAGGGCGTGGCTCCCTTTAAAAGGGGGTTTTCTCACTACAAGGGTTTTTGGTTTTGTTAAAGTTTTTGCAAAACAAGTCCCAAATTTTAATTTTGTTTTTAAATTTAAAAAGTCCCCACCCATTTGAGATAACCCCCTTTTTTTATGGGTACATCCGCTCCTAAAGGGCGCTATAGCTACGAAAACCCGTTTTAATCTCTCATTATAGGCTCCGCGCTGGGTTGTAAAAGCTACAGACCTTTTGATCTCTTCTGATAGGCCCGCCAGCATGGGTTTTATAGCTACAACCTGGCTTCTCCGCAGCCTAGTAGAAGCCAGTAAAATGTCCCCGAATTAAAAAAAGGGAAAACCCAAAAAAAAGGAAATGAGGGGGAGATTTAAACAATGTATGAGGGGAACCCAAATTTTTTTTTATTATCAATTTTTTTTGGGGCGCCCTTTATTCCAAAGGGGCTGTAAAATTTTAGGGGGGAAAATAAATAACAAATTGGCAAACAATTACAAAATGACAATAATTTACTAACAAAAAATGGGACTGAGGGGGGGAGGGTCCCTGCCCCCCGAGGGCTTTCAATCTACAGGGGAAGGGGGGAAAAGACAGAAGGTGAGGGGCAGACATGGTTTTTGGGGGTGGAGCCCGTGCAAACGGTTAATGGGTTTGGTTTTTAGGACAATCCTGAAAGGGGAAAGGGTTTTCAGGGTTTTTTTTTGAAGCGGGTGAGAGAGGGGGAGAGTTGAGGTGTTGGGCAGTGAGTTCCAAAAGGGGTGGGGGAAAACCCCCGGGAAATTTTTGGGACGTTTGGTGAGGAGCTGATAAGGGGGAGACAAGGGGAAGGTCCTGTGAGGGGCGGAAAGGGTTTCGTTGGGGGGGTAATTTTAGAGGGTTAAGGCAGAGATATAAGAAGGGGAAGGGTTTTTGGGGAGCCTTGAAAGGGCAAAGTTGCTTGCTTGAACTGGGTTTTTACTGGGGGAATGGGTACCCCCGTGAAGGGGTCGGCAGAGGGGAAGGCAGGGGAGTAGGAGGAGGGGAGGTGAAACCCCCTTTTTAAATTTTTAGGGTTTGGGCATTATAGGTCCCGAGCTTTGGGTGGGCCCAGGGAGACCCCTATACTTTTTAAATTAAAAAGTGTACTAGAAGACCCCAGCGCTAGAACTCCTTTTCTAGGGAAATATTTTAAAAAAAAAATTCTGGAACAGTAAAAAAGGGATTTGACAGCCCGGGACATAGCTTCCCGGCGAGAAACCAACACCAACATTGTGGCTCTACGGCGTCATCTACATCACACTTTACATTCAGGAAGCAAGAAAAAACGTAATGATGTGTAATTATTTCTTCTCCAGGTGGAAGTACAGTCCAGGTGCGGATAAAATGTCATCATTAATCTGGAATTAATTGGGGGAGATGTAATTATTAATATTGATATGAGAAGATTGGTCTTTTGTAAACTAATATTAATGATGCCTGGGAGGGTTTCCCAACATCTGTGAAATATTTGCCCGTTTAATAGAAATCCTCTGATTACCGGAGAAGTACAGAATAATAAGTCATGGAAATGAAGCCAAAGGAATAATAAATATAGTCTTATTAGGAGCTGTAATTGGCAAGTGTCACTATTACAGAGATCCGCAAATACTGAGTGGATGAATTACAAGAGCAAAACAATTTTTTTTAGTAATGGGTTTCATGTAGTGGGTTGATTTCTTTAGTTAATATTTTCCTCCATTCTCATTGGCTTGACTGTTGCCATTATGGAGATTTAGATTACCACACCATATGTAGGGGCTTGCTCACTTAATATCTATATCAGAGTTGCCAAACTCAGGCTCGCGGGCCAAATGTGACCTGCAGTGTAATTATATTTGGCCCGTGAGTAAAGGCCAGGTAGTGTACAGGGGAGAAGAGGAAGAAAAGGAGCCCCCTTTATAGCTCCCCCGGGCCCCCCCCCCTGCAAGGAGCAGGAAGGGGCCCATGGGGCAGGGAAAATAACTCAGACACCGCTGATAAGGAAGATACGGGGATAAATAAGACCCGTAACACGCCCCTAACCCTTCTAGCTTCTTCTCTGCCCTGAGATCTTGCGGCCGCGGGTACCCCAAAAATGGAGATGCCATGCGTGCAGAAATCAGAAGCACTGTGAAGTTGTGAGTTAATTGACTGCAGTCAGGTTGGCCAAGTTTTTAATTTTGACACACTGTATATTTGAGTTTGACACCCTTGATCTATATAATTTCATCATGCCCAGCTACCATATGCTCTACAATCCTTTTTCCAAGTTACCACTTCTCTGCAATCCAATTATCTCACCCATTGGCAAGAACAGCAGGAACAGGTGAAGGCTTAAAAAAAAGGCTTAAGACAGGCCTGCACAACATGCACCCCACCAAAGGGTTTCTGGTACTCTGTAATGGCCAATGAATAAACCCTACACCAAAATAGGTGGTAACTGTGCAAATTGTGCAGGTCTGGCATAGATAATTACTTGCAACACAATTAACACTTTTTGACACTTTGGGCGCATGTATGAACCTGGTGCTGACAGGCCAGTTTCTAATACTTTGAGCGTGTAAAGTAGGCCCTGTTCTTCTACAGGTATACATACAGGACGGGTAGAGCCAATCCCACAGGTCTGGGTCGGGCAGCCCCTTTACCCGGGTCTGGCTGTTTTTTCTGAGGTCATAAAACGGGGCATTAGACCAATACCACAAGTCTGGCTCCGGCACCAAACCTTTCCCCTGGTTGGCTTCTTCTGCAGGCATACATACGGGGCATGAACCAAATCCCACAGTCTGGCTCAGGCACCCCCTTTTACCCGGGTTTTCTTCTGCGGGTCAAATACAGTCAGTGTAGAGCCAATACCACAAGTCTGGCTCAGGCACCACCTTTCCCTGGTTTTTTTCTGGGGTCTAAACAGGGCAGTGTAGACCCCAATACCACAAGTCTGGCTCGGGCCCACCTTTACCCTGGTGTGGCTGTTCCTTGCAGGTCTACATACGGGGCAGTGTAGACCCCTTTACCACAAGTCTGGCCCGGGCACCCCCTTTTCCCCCGGTCTGGCTTTTCTTCTGCAGGTCAAATACAGCACGTGTAGAGCCCAATACCTTTTTTTTTTTTTCGGCTCGCACCCCTTTACCCGGGTCTGTTTTCTGCAGGTCATACTACAGACAGTGTAGAGCCAAACCACAAGTCGGCTCAGGCACCCCTTTACCCTGGTCTGTTCTTCTGCAGTCTACATAAAATGCAGTGTAGACCCAATCCACAATCGGGGCCAGGCACCCCCTTTCCCCCGGTCTGGCTTTTCTTCTGCAGGTATACTACAGGAAGGTAGACCCCAATCCCACAAGTCGGCTCAAGCACCCCTTACCTGGTCCGGAGTTTTTCTGCAGGTCATACATACGGGGGAAAGTGTAGAAATCCCAATTCTTTCAGGCACCCCCTTTTCCCCTGGCCCCGTCTGTTCTTCTGCAGGGCAACATACAGAGCAGTGTGGCCCAAAACCCCACAGGTTGGCTCAGGCCCCCCCCTTTTCCCCCTGGCGGGCTGTTTTTCTGCAGGTCAACTAGAGGGCATGTAGAGCCAATACCACAATTTCCTGGCTCGGGCACCACCTTTCCCCGGGGTCTGTTCTTCTGCAGGTCATACATACAGCGCAGTGTAGACCAAAAACCACAAGTTGGCTCAGGCACCCCTTTACCCGGGGCTGTTTTCTGCGGGTCATACTACAGACGCAGTTAGAGCCAATCCCAAAGTCTGGCTCGGGCACCACCTTTTCCCTGGTCGTTTTTCCGGGTATAATACAGGGCATGTGACCCAAATACCACAAGTCTGGCTCAGGCACCATCTTTACCCTGGTCTGTGCTTTTCTGCAGGTCATACATACGGGGCGAGTGTAGACCAATACCAAAAGTCGGCTCAGGCACCCCTTTTCCCCGGTCTGGCGGGTCTCTCAGGTCATACATACGGGCGCGTGTAGACCAAACCACAAGTTGGCTCGGGCACCCCCTTTCCCCGGGTCTGTTCTTCTGCAGGTCATACATACAGGGCAGTGTGACCCAATACCCAAGTCGGGCTCAGCACCCCCTTTACCCTGGTCGGGGTTTTCTTCTGCAGTCATAATACAGGGCAGTGAAAGCCAATACCAAAAGTCGGCTCAGGCACCACCTTTACCCTGTTCTGGCTGTTCTGGCTTTTCTGCGCCTAGATTTGGCGTCAAAGAATCATTAAAGTGTCTAATTCTATAAAATTGGTGCGAGCCCCCAAATCCCCTAATTTTTTAGGCATTTAAAAGTGTTACCCCCGGGCCATCTCATTAAAGCTTTAATGGGGCGTTCACACTCTATAAACGGGCAATACAGCTTTTTTTAGCCCGAAAACTGGGACAGCCCCGTTACATGTCCCCCCATAGTTTCATGTTTCTAACATTGATCCAGTCTGGTTGCCAACTGGGATCAAAAGCAAATTTTTTCCTTTTAAGGCAGATTGTATCATTCCTTTTTTAAGTTTACCTATGTTGCAGAGGTTGGGAGAAAGGAAAAAAAAAAAACATTCTTACCTCTTACCTCAGGTTTGATCCAGAAATGCGTCTGCCGTTCGTTAGCTTTTTTGGTTGGGGTGAAAATTTTTTAACCTTTGGGGTTTTTGATTTGGCTGTACCGTCATGTTAACTTCGACATCGCAGTCTGGAGCCTCACCTTCAGAACAGTTACCCTTTGCTGTATCAACTAGGAGTTAAGAGATTAATTTGCTTTATTTTTCTTTTATCCCAGCCTCTCAACCATGAGTAAACTTAAAAAAATTAGCCTTTACCTCTATTGCAGTGGAACATGGACATTGGTGCACACAGTCGTGGCTGTAAAAACACAAATTTTTCAACAAGAGTGCAGTAGCACACAGTGCTTCCTAAAATCCATACAAACTCATGAAACATTTAAAACTGATAACTGTTATTATCTAAGCATGTATAAAATAGAGCTCTTTAGTGCACATTTTGAACAAATTGCACATGCTCACGTACCTCACGAAGCTAACCTCATTAGGGGAATCCTTAACACTATTGCCTCTATGTGGGGCCAAAAATGCTATACATTCAGGGCGATAGGCTCCATTTACACTGATTTATAAGGACCTTATAGAAGAAGATGGGTTGATTCCACAGCTTATATTTTAACTTGTTGCCTAGAAATTTTATCAAAATGTTCACTCAATTCCTCAATTGTATGTATGTATAGAGGTTAACAGTAATGTGTTTTTAATGTTTCATGAGTTTAGTGTTTGAATGGGTTTTAGTGAATATGTGCTACTGTACTTTTTTGTTATTTTTGGCTGCCTCCATCTTAGCTGTGCACTTCACCCATCTTCCTGTCTAAGGTCCTTATAATCAGCATAAATGAAGCCTGTTGCCCTATATGTAGGGTGGCTTTGACCCCACATTGAGGTATCAGAATTAGCAATCCACTTCATAAAGGTATCTTGACAAGGTAGATGGGCATATGCAATTTGATCAAAATGTGCACCCAATCCCTTAATTTTATGCATGTATACAAAATAGCAGTAATGCATTTTAACTGTTTCATGAGTTCAATTATTGTAAGGGTTTTAGTGCTATCTGTGCACTACTGTGCTTGTGCTGGAGAATTTAAACTGAAAGGGGTGCCTTGCTACATCGATTCATCTTCCCTCGGTCCAGTTTTCTCAATTTAATTTTTTAATTGAGGGACATATTTACTAGCTACTACTGTCCTGCAGTGTCAAGCTGCTGAGATCAAACAGGTCTGTAGCTATAGCGACCAGTGCTGGCAGCCTATCAGGAGAGATCAAACAGGTCTGTAGCTATAGCGACCAACACTTGCAGCCCATCAGGAGAGAGAGAACCAATCTGTAGCTATAGCGACCAGCACTGGCAGCCTATCAGGAGAGAGAAAACAGGTCTGTAGCTATAGCGACCATTGCTGACAGCCTATCAGAGAGAGATTGAACAGGTCTGTAGCTATAGCGACCAGCACTGGCAGCCTATCAAGAGAGAGAGAGAGAACAGGTCTGTAGCTATAGTGACCAGTGCTGGCAGCCTATCAGAGAGAGATTGAACAGGTCTGTAGCTATATCGACCAGCACTGGCAGCCCATCAGGAGAGAGAGAACTGGTCTGTAGCTATAGCAACCAGCACTGGCAACCTATCAGGAGAGAGAAACAGGTCTGTAGCTATAGCGACCAGTGCTGGCAGCCTATCAGGAGAGCTCAAGCAGGTCTGTAGCTATAGCGAACATTGCTGACAGCCTATCAGAGAGAGATTGAACAGGTCTGTAGCTATAGCAACCAGCACTGGCAGCCCATCAGGAGAGAGAGAACTGGTCTGTAGCTATAGCGACCAGCACTGGCAGCCTATCAGGAGAGATTGAACAGGTCTGTAGCTATAGCAACCAGCACTGGCAGCCCATCAGGAGAGAGAGAACTGGTCTGTAGCTATAGCGACCAGCACTGGCAGCCTATCAGGAGAGATCGAACAGGTCGGTAGCTATAGCAACCAGCACTGGCAGCCCATCAGGAGAGAGAGAACAGGTCTGTAGCTATAGCAACCAGTGCTGACAGACTTTCTTGTGAGATATAACATGTCTGTCGCTATAGCTGCCAGTGCGGGCTGCGTCTCAGAAGAGATTGAACAGGTCTGTAGCTATAGCAACCATTGCTAGCAGCCTATCAGGAGAGATCGAACAGGTCTGTAGCTATAGCGACCTGAGGAGCTGATGCAGCCAATACAAGAGGGGATATCTAGGAATAGGTAGGACACTGTTAATGGACATATATTGCAAAGTGACTTGTTTTTGCAAGATCTTTAACATAAAAAGCAGCAATCCTTGTAGTGAGACAACCCCTTTAAACATGGAGAGCCGGACAAACTCTTTAAGGGTGCCATATTTCTCTGGATAAAATAGGGGACACCCATTTCTAAAATTAGCTAGACTCCTCCTTTTCATCCACAGCTTGTTCCCATCACTTGGTTAAACTTGATAAGTCGTTTTTTCAACCATATGTACTATGTAATTGCCTAAACATCAGAGGAACCATTTTTTGGGACTACATATATAAAGTTGAAGTGTGGTCTATGGATCTGCTTTGGACCAAACACTATAGAGGCATGAGGCATGGGGTTACCCGTGCCTCTGATATGGCTACTCGTTATCTACAAGTTCATCATTTTCTGTCTTATAGTATCACAGATTTTCTTTGCTAAATACTCAATTAAGCATTTGTAGGTTATAATGACTTTCTTTTCACTATTTATCGTAGACTTTAATTTTATGCAGATTAAGCCAAAAAAA
>JAODAL010041581.1:0-35727 GCA_025379985.1 Phyllomedusa bahiana | reverse complement strand
AAAAGAGGGGGCCGATGGTTGCCAGGGCAACTGGTGGCCAATTAATTGCCTTTTAGTTTAACCATTACAGAAGCCTTTTAACCCTGTTGGAGACAGAGTCAGAAAGGGGCCCTATACACTTTGGGAAATGTTAAATAGGCGCGTCGAAGCGCATTGTGCGAAGGTAAAATGACCTGAATTAGAAAGTGTTTTTTGTGCGTTAAAAAAGGGTGTCAAAAGTTCAACGCGCCTCCCTTGTGTTTGGTGCATTATAAACGTAGGCGTATTAGTAATGTGAAAACATGTTTAGGCTATGATAGGCGGAAAAAAAAGAAAACTCTTTTAGAGCAGCATGTCAGTAAATAAAACTTGGTAGTGTCTTTTTTTGGACCACGGGGTACAGAAATACTTGATTTTGGGGGTTTTGCTTAGTAGAATAAAAGGGGTGAAGCAGAAAAAAAAATTTTAACACTGATCCCCATCTGATAAAATTTCTTTCATTTAATTTTATAAAAAAAAAAATTTAAAACAAAAAAAAAATCTAAACTTTTTATTTTAACATAATTCTGAAAAAATGGGGCAGTGGGGTTTATTTAATTTAAAATTAATTTAGTTCTATTAATTTCAAATCATTTTGTGGAGATATTTTAATTTTTTTTGGGATATTATAATTGTTATATTAATTTTATATGATAAAAAATTTTATTTATCTAATTTAATTTTATATGTTTGATAGTTTATCAGAAAATAATTTTTATTATTTTACTGTATCGTTGAGAAATAAGGGACATTTTTTGCGTATTGCAAACTACCCCCACTTCGCCCCCTCAGGCTCGGGCAGACCACATTGAAATGATCTGTCTGTTCGAGCAGTAATGGCCTGTTTTCCAAACCCTCTTTTTGTAAGGTTTAATAGTTCGATGTGGTGAAAACATGTCCCAAAAAACCCCCCGGACCCCCCCACTGTTAGACGCATTAAAAAGTGTTGAGTCTTGCAAACAATGTGCCTAACATAGTCGCTTGGCGCATTATAGATCACAGCTGCTTACTTTTGCCGAATTTTACACTAGAAAAAGGTGAAAAAACCCTTTCATACTGTTACGGTCTGGAGGTGGATCCACTGGACCACCCAGGCGAGGGCTAAGCCACACCAGGGAGTGGAGTCTAAGTGGGCCCCCGGTATTCACCAACCCGCCGCAAAGGGGTGGTCTTCTGCGGGGGATCCCCCGGGTCACTCCAGGGGGGCTTGCCTGCATGGCCCGGGGGGTGCAAGGACAGGAAGGGGCAGGCGGCTCGTTTTGGGGACGGGCAGGAGGTCAGGACAGGCGGGGGCTCTGGTTCGTAGACGGTAGACAACCGGGGGTCGGGGCAGGCGGCAAGGTTCGTAACGGAAGAAAGCAAGGAGTGGGTCAGGGGAAGGGCCAAGACAGGAACGTCGGGAAACCTTTCCCCATGGAATATACCCAAGGAGCAAGGGCCCGGGAAGAGGCCGGACTTAATAGAGCAGGCCCGGCAAAAACCAAATTTACCAGTGATGCCCCTTTAAATCTCAGAGACCCGGGGCCCGGGCACGCCCTAGGGGCGGAGTACACGCGGGGGAACCCTGACAGGGAGGGCGGGGGCTGGGTAGGGAGCGGGCAGGGTGCGACACGGGGGGACCCCGAACCCGACGTCGGGACGGGGCTCGCTGGGAGGGGGGCCCCCCGGGGACGGCCGCCCCCCGGGGAAACAGTGGTCGCAGGGGCGTCCTTACAGTCCCCCCCCCCCCCCTTGGGCCCCCCCCTCCGGGGGCCCCCTCTTTTACGGTTTAAAGGGAACCTTGGATGGGGTTTGCGGTTTCAAAATATTCCCCCCGGGCCCCCAAAAACCCCTTTTCGGGCCCAAAGCCCCTCCGTCCCCAGAAAGTATCGCCTTCCCTAGTTCTTCCAGCCAAAATTTCCCTTGCCTCGAAGACATCGGGCGCATCACCACAGCGGGGGAGGAACAGCCTTCTGGGAGAAGCGTTTAAGGGGGACCAGGGGCTTCAACGGGAACATGAAATGAGTTGGGAATTCTCATGCAGGAGGGAGCCGGGTTTTGTAAGACACCGCGTTGTGCGGCGGGATGCCCTAAAGGGCCCCAGGAACCGGGGCCCCCCAGTTTGTGAGGGGGCACTTTAAGCGGACAAAAACGAGAGAGAGCCACCCCTTTGTCCTGGGGAAAAGATGGGGGGGATTTTCTCTTGCCGCTTGATTCTTCTGCCCGGAAGCCGGAGCAGCACTAAAGGGTTGGGGACCAGAGGGCCTTCAAATTTTGGGATCAGTGCGCCCGCTCCCGGGCCCCTCCGAGGAGGTTGCCAGGGGAGAGGTGGGCGGGGATGCAGACCATACCCCCGTAGAAGGGAGAGGACCCCGCGGACTCCGACTAAAGGGGGTTTAAAGGGAGAACCTCCCAGGCAGAAAAATTGGCCCAATTATCTTGGCAGCCGAGAGAAGTGCGAAGGTAGACCCCAAGCCCGGGTTTTGACCCTTCCACCGGCCGTTCGTCTGCGGTGATAGGCGGAAGAGAAGTCGAGCTTGCCCTAAGTTTGATTGCAAAAGCTCGCCAAAATTGGGACAAACGGGGACCCCCCGGTCAGAGAAAATTTTGCGAGGAATCCAGCCCCGGAAAACACATGAAGGAAGAAAATTTCCCCGCAGACGAGAAGCAGATGGCAGGGGGGGGCCCCGGAACAAAAAGGCCTCTTGGAGAAATGGGTCTGTTTTACCCAAAAACGGTGTTGCCAGACGAGGGGGAGGTCAAAAATGGTCCAGGAAATGTTGGCCCAAAGGTTGCGTGGAATGGGGGAGGCTGAAGTAGGCCTCCGGTTGTACGTGGCGTCTTGTTACGGGCACAGGGAGTCACAAGCGAAATGAAGCCCCTTAAACACCTTTTCCAGTTCTGGCCCCCAGTAGAACCGGGATTCAAAAAAGAAAGGGTTCTTCGGGCCCCGGGGTGCCCCCCCCCCCCCCCTCCCACCAATGAGAAATGTCCCCATTTTGAATCTTTGCGGAGAGCTGGCGCAATAAGTCCTTCCAGGGGGAAACCTTTTCCGGAGATCCGGCGCTCCCGGAGAGGCGCTCTGGGGGAAATTATATTTTTCTGGGAATATCTTCACCCCCCACGTCAGGGGCACGGGAGAGGGCGTACTCACATTCTTCCAGCTGGCTGAAGTGGATTTAAAGTCGAACCGGGAAAGAAAGCGACCCCAGCCTGGGGGGGGTTTAAGTCGCTGAGCCGTCTAAGATATTGGAGGTTCTTATGGTGGTAGTTCAGATGGGAAAAAGGGGCACCCTCCAGCAGATAACGCCCCCTTTCCAAGGCCAATTTTTGGTGAGCCCCCGGGTCGCCAATGGGTGTTTCCTCTCGGCGCGAGAATGTCTTGGAGAAGAAGCGCAGTTACAGTCTTCCCGGGGGCCCCTTTTTTTGCGTAAGAATGCTCCAGCTCCTAAGACAGGCACCCCCTCCGTGTGAAGGGTCTTGTGAATCCGGACGTGCCAGGATGGAAGCCGTAGCGAAGGCGGACTTGGCTTAGAAAATGCCTCCTCCGCCTCGACTGGCAGTGCGTGGTTTGGTTGTTTCTTGGAGGGTCAGGGGCCCCACCAGGGGAGAATAGGGATGAACTGGAATGTAGTTGCAGAACCCCAAAAAATTCGCGGATTCCCCGAAACCCGAGGGGGCGGGCCACTGCAACACCGCGACAGTTTCGTGGATCCTCCATAGGGCCCTTGATCCAGATGACGTACCCCCGAAAAAGGGGGGCTGCTGATGGGAAAAGGCCCCCTTTCCCCCGCTTGGCGTATAGGGGTTTTTTCCGGAGACGTCTTATTTCCTGGCCATGGTGCGGGGTCCGAGGTCAGGGGAGAAAAACCCGGATTCATCAAGGTAGACCACCCCGCAGGTGTGGAGGGGTCCCCGAAAAGTCATTCACGAGCTCCTGAAAGATGGCGGGACATTGTTGTGAAGGGCATACCCGGTACTCAAAATGCCCGTCCCCGGTTTGAAAGGCCGTTTTTCCACTCATACCCTTGGGATTGGACCAAGTTGTAGGCCCCTTTCCCCGATCCAATTAGAGAAGATCTTGGCCCTGAGGCGGTCGAACATTTCCCTGTTTAAGGCAGTGGGGACCGGTTCTTCACCGTGATCTTGTTCAAACCCGGGGAGTCTATGCAGGGCCGTAAGGGACCGTCCTTCTTCTTTCGAAAAAAACCCCCCACCCCGCGGGTGACGGGGCTTGCGGATGAAACCCCCTCCTGAGATTTTTCCCCGGGTGTATCGGTCAGGCTTGAGTCTCAGGAAAACGACAGAGGGTAACTCGGCCTTGGGAGGGGTGGTACCGGCATAGGTTGATTTTGCAATCAATGGGGCGGGCGGAGGGGGACCTCACTTGCCTCTCAAGAAAACATCAGCCTCCAAAAAAACGGGCGGCAGCCGGGAATGGCTCCTTTTGGGTTGCCAGAAAGGGAACACCGGGGGAGGTGCCACCAAAAAAGGGCCCCGACAGTTTGGGACCCCCAAGAATCACCTCTCCAAAACCCGTCCAGGATAGGGGTGGAGCCGTACCTTTAGTCCAGGAGGATCGCCGAGAGGAGGGTGCACGTAGAAAGGGGACTTTTCTTTATGCAGCGCCCCCCCAAAGGAGGGACAGTGGCTTGGTGACGAACGGATGGGTTCGTAAGCAAATCCCCCCTGAGGAAGAGATACAAGCGGCTCTCCAGGCTACCACGGAAGCCGAATTGCTTCACGAGAATGGTGTTGAAGTTCCGGTGGAGCCGGAGTCCAGAAAAAGCCCGGGAATTGGAACGGTGCCCGTCCTTTACAAAGACCCCACAGGCATCAACAGGCGTGGAGCGGGGAGGTTGCACTAGGAAAGCCCCCCCAAGTCCAGGTGTGGAAGTCTCCCCCCAGGGGTTGGGACGACTGATGCTCTTGCGGGCTCCCCCCTCCCTTCAAAGACCTATTCGTGTGGGTCGCTAAAACCCAATCAGGGTTCCCGAGGGAAAGGGAGGTCTTAGCGGCCAAGACGTCCTTAAATCGGGTTGAGGCCCTTTCTTAAAGGTACACACGTGCGGCCTCGTTCCCCTGGGGGAAATTCCGAGGCCCGGGGCGGAACTTACCGCGTTGTCTCCTACAGACCGGGCCCCTGGGGTAGGTTTAGGAGGGGGACTCCGCAGAGGGTGCAAGGGCTGGTTCCTCGAAGACGTTGCGGGAAATCGTAGAAATACTGTAATCCGCCCTCACAGGGTCGTCTCTGTCCCAAAGAGGCGTAGCCCCTGCCAGGGGCCCTTTCCGGGAAGGGGCTGATCAGAAAGCCCCCTTCCCCTTTTGGAAGGAATGGTCAGTCATCAGCTCCACGTCATAGTGCATTGGGGATGAACCCCCTGCAGGTTGGGTCTCGTCATACTTTGGGCGGGGGCGACAGGCGAAACTTGGGCCCCTTGGAGCCACCGGAACCGTTTAGAGGCAGGAACAACCCCTGGAGTGGGAAGGGTGTGCTGCTGGACGGGGGGGACGGTTGCTGCAAATGGGGAAGTTTGGGGGGGGTTGCTGCGCCTGTTACCGAGTTCTGAATGGTGGCAACAACGGTGCCGGCTGGGTAACGGCCCCTTGGGGGGATCCATGGCCGGGATCCCCTTTTTACGGTCTGGGGTGGGTCCACTGGACCCCCGAGGGGAGGGGTTAAGCCCACACAGGGAGGGAGTCTAAGTGGGTCCCCGGGATTCACCAATCCCCCCGCAAACGGGATGGTTTGCTGCGGCGGGATCCAACCCGGGGCCCACCCCCCCGGGGGGGTTGCCTGCATGGCGGCCGGGGGCAAGGGCAGGAACGGGAGGCAGGCTGTGGTTGTGGACAGGCAGGGGGTCAGGACAGGCGGCTCGGTTGTAGACGGGTAGACAAGGGAGGCGGGGAGGCGGGAAGGTTCGTGACGGTAAACGTAAGCAAGGAGTCGGTACACGGGGGAAAGGGAAGACAGGAACGCTCTGGGAAAACTTTCACCTGGAATATACACCAAGGGTCCGGCAAGGGCCGGAGGGAAAAGGGCCCGGGCTTAAATAGGGCAGTGCCCCGGGAATAAAACCCAAATTCCGGTGCACTGCCCCTTTAAATCTCAGAGAGCCGGGCCCGGGGACGCCCCAGGGGGGAGCTACACGCCGGGAGCTGAGAGCCGACAGGAGGAGGTTTTGGCTGGGTAAGTGGACGCTGGCGGGCTGCGACACGGGCGGGGCCCCGAACCCCACGTGCGGGGCGGGGCTCCGCTGGGGCGGGGCCAGCGCCTGCGGCCCGGCAGTGGGCGGGGCGTCCGTTACACATACATGTCTCACTTTATATTATAAAAAAAAATTGGGATTATTTAATCTGTACAATAAAAAACCATGCCAGGAATGATATTTCTGTCTCTTACAAAAACTGTTATGTACCAAAAAATGTTACCAATTATATCATCATCTTATTCCGTCTAGTAAAAAGCCCTTACCCCACTAGATCCACAGAAAAAAAATGTTACGACTCTAAGAATATTATAATGTGAAAACATTATTTTTTAGGTGTTTTTATGTGGCAATTATGGTTTAGGGGTAAAAAAGAGGCCCAGTAGAAAAAAAAGCTCCTCAGGACCATACAATACAAAACCTCTACCAATGCTTGCATATAAAGATTACTTGGTTGTGAGGTTCATTTAATGCACCCTTTTATAATGGATATAGCTGAAACACTTTAACTTTTCCATAGCAGTCTATTTATTTTCCAATGTAGTATGCAGAGAGGGGTCAAGCACCATTAAAATTTCATCTTTTTATTTAGTAATCCCTTAAAATGACAGTGAAACAAGATGGCATGGACAACTATAGCTGGCGCATTTCGTCAATGTGTGCCTTATTCATAGGCTATCTGCTTTGTCTTTCGGATCCGTTCAAGAATTGTCATGTCAATTCTTGATCCGAAAGACACATCAAAAAGATGCATGTAAACACGCATCGGCGATCACTCGTCTGATTTTACATTGAAAGCAATATAGATCACACTGCACAGTGTTCGTTGCATGTTTGGGTCCGTTTAGGGTCTGAATCACTGATCCAACCACGCATACAAAAACGGATCCAAAATTGGATCTAACACGCTAAGTGAACATAACCATAGTCATACCTAGCAAATTAGTAAATAACGAACATCTACCAAAAGTTTACTTTATAAACAAGTCTACTTTTTTAAACAATCTCTTATTTTTTTAGGACGTTAGGGAGTTCTTCAATTTTGCAGCAAATTTTAAAATTTTCAAGAAAATTTGTAACACTAATTCAGGACCAGTTCAGTTCTGATGTTGCTTTGAGGAGCGTTATGTTAGACACCCCCATAAATGACTCCATCTAAAAAACTGAGCCCCTATGGGTATTCAAAACAACACTTATAAAGTTTGTTAACAATTTAGGTGTTTCACAGAAATTAAAGCAAAGAAGAGGTGAAATTTCGAAATTTTACTTTCCTTGCAGATTTTCAATTTTTATTCACTATTCACTGGGACATGACAGATAACAGGGAAATGAAATTCAATATTGATTCCCCCATTTCTGCCTTTTTAGAGATATCCCATATGTGGCTCTAAGGCGTTATTTGACTCGACCACAAGCCTCAAGTAGAGGAGCACCTACTGGATTCTGGGGTCTCATTTTCATTAGGATATATTTTAGGCCCCATTACAGGTTAGCGAACAACTTAAAGGGGTTTTGCCACGATGTAATTTTGACGTGGGATCCTCCAAAATGGGTTTTTAATCACTTTTCTAAATATATGTGATAACAAAAATTGCAGTCTGAGAGAGCTACAGCCTTCCTTACATGCCCTTGGTTACTTCAAAGCTTCTATTAGATACGACCTGACAATAGCTGCTGTCTGCTGGCCGGGCTTGCGCAGAGAGAGCTTCTTATCTGATGAGACTGAGCTGCAGAAGTTTTTAAGGCACCGGGTAGCAATATGTTTTCTTTTGTATACAGAATAAACTAGTTGTAGTGTGAGTAGATCCCTGCTTTATCTGATGACAGGGAACATGAAGAAGCTTTCAAGCTGCTGTGTAGAATAGGTGTTGTCTTTTGTATACAGAATCCACAAGTTATAGTTTGATTATATCAGTGAACATGTCACAGGATCCCTTATGCAGCTTTGTGCTCTGGCTGTGTGCGTCTCTCTCTCTTTCAGCTCCGTGATTTGTTTACATTAGCTTCTTAGCAGATAAGGCTCCTCCTGACAGTGCAGTCTGAGGCTGTCTTGCTGTATTGAGAATCCACTCTTGTACTGTTTATTATTTCACTTAAGTTTTGAGACGCTCCCTTGGATTCCTCACTCCTCACTCGCCCCCACCCTCTCTCCCCTGCATCTTCATGACTCAGCACAAAAGCAGGATGTATACAAATCATGCTGACAGGAGCTAGCTAAGTGCATCTTGGCAAATCCCCTTTAAGGTGCTAAAACATAGTAAACTCCCCTGAAAAGACCTAATTTGGTAAACTACACCCCTTAAGGACTATATGCAGGAGTGCAGTGAGTATGTCGACCCCACAGTTGTTAGACACTTTTTTTTAACATTAGGTGGTGAAAATAACAAATTTTATTTTTTTCCAATAATTTGCAGTTTCAGCTGAAAATGTTAAATTTTTACTAGGAATCCTGGAAAAAAAATCACCCCAAAATGTATAACACTATTTCTTCCAAGTTCAGCAATACCCTACCTGTGGGTGTAAACTGCTGGCAGGGCGTACAAGAGAGTAGGTGGGTGCCACATTGCATTTGCAAAGCTCCTAAAGTACCAGAACAGGTGAAACCTTCCAGAAGTCACCCCATTTTGGATTCAACACCTCCTCCTCTAGGAGTGTGCAATTTGGGCACGTAGATGTTCCATAGTTTTCATTAGCTTAGGGCCATGAAAATAAAAGAAAAAAAGCTGGAGTTCCATCATTTTTTTATGGGTTTCACTTTCACAGTATTCACCGTGTGGTATAAGTGATAGGATAACTTTACTATGCGGGTCGGTACAATTGCAATGATATAAGTTTTATATCGTTTTTTTTATGTTTTGCTAGTTTTACATAATAGGAATGTGTTTGTAAAAAATTGCATTTTTATGTCGTCATAGTCTGATAGCCATAACTTTTATTTTTCCATATATAGAGCTGATTATCGGCTTGTTTTTTGTGGGATGAGTTGACATTTTCATTGCTACCATTATGGGCTGCATATAACGCTTTGATCTCTTTTTATCAAGGTTTTTAGAGACAGAATTAACAAGCTAGCTTTACTCAGCATGACGATACGATTACAGCGATACCCAATTTGTATATATTTTTTAGTATTTTACTGCTTTTGCACAATAAAATCACTTTTATTTAGAAAAGAAAACAGGTTTTTGCATCGCCATAGTCTAAGAACCATAACTTTTTTATTTTTCTGTATGCAAAGCTATATAGGACCTTGTTTTTCCTGGCTTGAGTTGACATTTTTATTGGGGGACACATGCGTTTTTAATCGCCTTTGAATCTGTTTTTGGAAGGCAGGGTGATGAAAATACAATCCTGGTAGTGTTTTTTATTTTATTTTTTTACAGCACTCAACGTGCAGTACACGTGATATGTTAATTTTACTCTGCTGGATGATGCGATTGTGGCAATACCCAATTTACATTGTTTTTTTAATGTTGTAGCAGTTTAAAAAAAAACAAGCATGTCTATAAAGCACTGTTTTATGCCAGCTGTCAATCATCTTGTCAGACTCCGCCCCTGTGCAGAGCCTGGCAGGTTGACATCTCAGACAACCCAGAGGTCATTGTCTTACCCCAGGGTTGTCATGGCAACCACCAGATTTAGTTGCTGGGGTTCCGATGGAGAACAGAGGGAGCTTTCTTCCTGTGTCATACCGTCTATTTGTAGCAGCTAAGGGGTTAAGCCATTGGGAACAGAGTTATCTCCACTCCCAACAGCAAGTGCAGGAGCACGGCTGTCAATCACCCCCAGGCTCCCGCTTTAATCGTGAGAGCACAGCTCCTGTGTCTGCACGATCTCCATGACGTTCCTGGATGCCATGATGCTTTAAAGGGCTTTGCACTATGATGTACAGGAATGTCATGGAGCGTTAAAGGGTTAAAATACAACATCATTTATCCTGTACGCTGTACACCATATAAAAAAAGAAAGTTCAAAACGCCAAAATTGTGTTTGTTTTTGGTAATTTCATATTCCAAAGAAATAAGAATAAAACGTGATCAAAAAGTTGTATGTATCCCAAAATGGTACCAATAAAAACTACACTTCAGCCCGGACTTTTTGCTTAAAATTTTGATATCTATTTTCCCCCTCTAAAACCTAGGTGCATCTTATAATCTGAAAAACATTTAGAGGACTAGAATTCACCATTTTTTCCGCTCTTTTATATTTTTCATACATATGGTTTGCTCATTATCTTTTCTTTCAGTCAGTGGAAAGCAATTGTGTTCCACCCACCTTACTTTCTGTTCATTGCCATGTGGTTTGGGATATTGGTATGTACTCCTTGATTATTTAATAACTGTATCTTTTCTGATTGGTCTATCTAACTATGTGTATCCGCCTTATTCTCTCTATCTCTATACCCCTTATTAAAAGACAGGCGAAACATGCCCTGGGGCTGCATGTTCCCATGGGATTACTTTATTGATTGTCCCGCCTCTGGGTTACGTATATCATGTTATTATTGATCTAGCATACCTTTTTTATTCATTTCATATAATTTTTCTACCAGGTTCTTTCATTATATGTTATTGTAATGAATTTTGCTATTAATCATGTATCGGTACTTAAAATTCAGAATTAGGGTAAATTCACATGATGTATTGCTTCGCGGACAGTACACACGGCAGTACATTGTGTGTTTTGGGAGCCTGTACTCCCGAGGTGCAGGGGATAGGAGGGGGCGGCAGTCCGCCAGCCCCATAGACATGCATTACTCGCGGCGCTTAATTGCCGCAAGTAATTGACATGTCACTTATCTCCCTAGGGGTACAATATGATCGTGTTGTAAGAGCGGGGAGAGGAGGCGTAATCCATAGTTCTCTATGAGAGCTATGGATTACTGTAATTATGGGGCGCATCTCCCCGCATATTAAGCGCATTACACCGCGAAATACGTGGCGAAATGTGCTCCAAAATAAGCCGTGTGAACATAACCTTACTAGTAACCCGTGGTCTCTATAACGTGCTTCACATATGTTGGGTAAAGACATTTTAGCATCAGGTTTATAATCTGATTCTTTTTATTTGTATTGATTTATTAATCACAATTTCACTATTCATTGTGTTGGTGCCATTTTCAGGATTTACTTTATTTATATTACTAACGTATATATTTATTACAAATGTTAATACCCAATATTGGATTTGATAGGTTTTTGTACATACTGAACTTGAACAAAGGGAAGCTAAGAATAGAGTTGTCTCAAGAGACTAGAAAGTGAATTATGGACAAGCACGTTAAAGGTAAAGGCTATGGGTATGTTCAGCTGGCGTATTGCGGTACGTACTATACGTGCCGCAACACGCCAAGTGGTTTACAAGTATACGCTGACTTCTAAGACTGATAGCTGGCTCACAGGCACTTCCACTTTTCCCATCGTGTATTATACGTCGGGGAAATATGTCGGGTATTCATAGCTCTCAATACCGTAATTGCAGGGCGTATCTCTTATGCACTGAAATACACCCCGCAATTACGACATGTGAACATACCCTATAAAACCATCTCCAAACAGCCTGATGTTCCTGTTACTACAGTTGCACGTATAATTCAGAAGTTTAAGGTCTATGGGACTGTAGCCAACCTCCCTGAATGTGGCTGCAAGGGAAAATTGATGACAAACTGAAGAGACTGATAATACAAACAGTAACCAAAGAGCCCAGACCACAACTTCCAAAGAGATTAGAGGTGAACTCCAAGGTCAAGATACATCAGTGACAGATGACCCCACCAGTTGCTGTCTTTGCTATAGTGGACTTAATGGAAGACCATCAAGGAGGAAACCACTGTTGAAAGGAAATCATAAAATGAGAGACTGGAATTGTGAAACTGAGGGAGGCTCAATTATGTCTTGAATCTGTGCAGGGTACAATGAAATCTCAAGAGTATAAACACATTCTGGAGTGAATCGTGCCTCGCAGTGTAAGAAAGCTAGGTCACAGTTGAAGGTCATGGATCTTCCAACAGGATAATAACCCAAAACACAGATAAAATCATCCAAGAATGGCTAAGAGCAAAGCAATGGACTGATTTTCATCAGTTGATTTTCAGTTCATTTAAATTCAACATAACATTTGTCAGATTCAAGTTATTTCAGTGAGTAAAATCAAGTAAAAACCCGATAGTTGACCCACTAAAAAAGCCAACAGCTATGCGGTTCCAAATTAGCGCAGAGACTCCAGTGTTATAAGAAAAAGGTAAAAATACCGTATTTTTTGGGGTTTGAAGTTACGCGTTACGTACAAAATCACACTTCCTCAGACTTCATAGCTGTTGGCTTTTTTAGTGGGTAAACTATCGGGTTTTTACTTGATTTTACTCATCTTCCCCTGGACTCCTCCGCTTGGAAGGACTACGAAAGTGGAACCAGCAGCAAGCTCCTTACCGGGTGACACTGGCATATCGCCTAACGGAGAGTTGTGGCTCCTTCATCAGCACAACGGCACCAGGTGAGCAGATACAGTAACATTTTCTTATTACCATTGGTGTGCCTCTGTAATACACGAGGGTGCGCTCCCGTATCGGCTTTTCAGTGAGCATTGTGGGTTTTTCTTTCTTTAAACAGAAAACTACACTACTATAATAGCAATGGCATTGTGTCATGGGGGACAGGTAGTGATGGGTAGTGTCATGTGACTGCTGCAGCCAATCAGAGGTAAGTATATATATATTAATTTTCCTCAAGGCTATGCACCATACTTAAAGTTACAAAAGGGGAATCAGGCAACCCTTTAAGCCCAGGGCTGAACTATCAGTTCCTCCAATCCTCCAATCTCTATTGCTAGGACTAAGGATCAGGAAGTAATTTTTTTAATGCTGGGATTGCATTTGATTGCAGCATCAAATGGGTTAAATAGACAGCATCAGGATTTTCTTAGGTTCTCGTGTCTCCATGAAAACAGCACCATAAATGACTGGTGTTGTTCACTAAGCAGAAGTTACCAGAACTGTATATTTGCATCAGATGGTGCCAATGGGTTAAAGATGACATAGGAGTTATTTCTTGATGTACATAATATGCAATAAAAATACAATAACAAACTATACATAATGCACATTTCAGGATATCTATTTAAGGAATCTGAATATTATGTATGGAAACTTTTCTAACTAACGATAAAGTGGGTGCTGCTGCCATCTGTTGGATTCTTTGTACACCGTCCAAAAACTATTTATTATCCTAATATCTTTATGGATTTACATATTTGGCCCTAAAACTATCTTAACTACTATCGTAAGTTTCATGCTTAAGGCATGAAATTACAGTACAATTTAACTACAGTCTTATTATAAAGAAAACTTACTGCTTATAAGAATTAAAGCAAACCTGTGGGCTTTCTCTTACTGTACGAAACATGTAAGTGGGATACTAAAAACTTAATCTACAGGTAGTGGCTTCTAAAGCTGTGGATTTTCAATGTGCATCGTGCCTATTATCTTGTGGAATTGTCTCAGATTTTCACCACTGATTTTATTGTTTGCCAAAGTCCATGGCAAAATACTCAGATATCTTGTGATCTTGTGGTGTTATAATTAAAGCCATTGATAAACCATATTCCATGACTTATTTTAGTTTACATTTGGACTAGCCACACATGGGAAATGAACCCACTCTAGATATAAATCATTACTGTTTAGAGAAATAGCCTTTTAGACAAGTAACATATTAAAAATCACTGATAATTTGATTCTGTTAAAGTTGTCCTGAGCTTAAATAAAACATTACTCTATTGGATCATATAAAACATTTGATGATTGGAATAATTGGAATTATTTAAAAGGGTTGTTTGGAGAATACAAGAAGGAAAAATTCTGAAATGGCTGACCTCGGTCTTTATAAATCTCCCTTATATCTCTCACTTCAGTTTGTTTTTCCTGTAATAATACAGGCAGTGCCCAGCTTATGAACAAGATCGTTCTATAGGTTTTATTTAAGTTTAATTTGTATAAAAGTCAAAACAGGTAAATTTTAAAGTAAAAAATCTTATATGTGCAGTATCTCGGCCTGGATTGGCTTCATTCCAGTCATATCTGTAGGAAGAGAGCCTGGTGGCGCATGTGTGAGCGGCTGCAGTGTATAGCATGCAACGCTGCTAAAGGAGTCAGGGAGAGCCCAGCTGTGTCTGGAAGAAGATAATTGGTTGGATCTACCAATCAATCATGTGTCATAGATCTGCACTGTCTGAGACATTGTATTTTAACTGAGGTTTTAAAGGGAATGTGTCATTAAAAAACGACTTATTGTTTAACTCACGTTTTTATGTTAAACACATTTTTTAAGAATTTGTGGTTGACCTGTTCTGTAGAGAAAGCATTGCATGATCAGCACAAGCAGGGTCAAATTGAAAGGAGACACTAAAGTGTATAGAGAACACAGGATCCACCAGTCACAATAGGAGATAGTCACAGCTCCCCCTCTCCACGTCCGTGCTCTCTGTCGTAGTCCGAGGTCAAAGAACTTGCCTAGAAAACTCTCCCATAGAAGTCAATGGGACTGATCCAGTCCAGAGGCTCCTATAAGTTAAAGCAGTGCAGGCAAGAAAGCTTTCCCCACAATCATATATAGACGACTGAACAGAGAAATCTACAATCAGAAAATAAAAACATCTAAGAAGAAAAGAATATGGATCAGTTCCTGGTTTTAATAAGTAAAAAAAAAAAAGGCGACAGATTCCATTTAAGTTGCAAGTTACGATGTATCAGGAAAGTCTGTTTTATGCTGTATATTTATGTGAGATTTTCATTTAATGTTTTTTTTTTTAAATTGCGGGATGCATATAAAATTACTCCTTTTTACTTTGTTCTCCACTTACCTTAACTGTTATAACTTTACTGTTGGGGTTGTTACTAGTATGAGGATACGAAATATGTATATTTTATCACTTTGGGGGAATTTTATTTAAAGGGATAGTCCTGTTTCTGGAAATTCTCTTCACTGGCCGCTCATTGCTAGCTGCAATCCGGCCCTGCATGTGAATGAGGAGGGCAGCGCTAGTACCGTTCTCCTCATTCACTTCTAAGGGAGTTCTATGTGTAGCCAAGTGTGTGTGCACTCACGTGCAGGGCCGGATCGCAGCTAGCAACGATCGGCCCTCGAAGAGAGTTTCCCGAAATTTGACTACCCTTTTAAGTAAATTATTTAAAAAAAAACAATAGTTTATAGCTTTTTTGTTTCATGGATCCACATAATCAACTTTAAACTTTACTTTTATTTTCCCTTTATTCTTGAGATTTATTCAGGATTACAAAGGGGTATTTTTTCCTAAAACTCTCATCTATGGGCTGTGTTTGTATTACTGTCCTGCTCCATTGATGTGAATGTGGTTGCAATACCAAGTATAGACAAAGGAAACCTTTTTTCCTGAAAAATTCCTTTAAGGCTTAAATAGGTGTTATGATCTCACAGATTTCTGACACATCCACATGATATGCCGTAGGTGTCTTGTAAAAACAAATCCCACCTCTGGGACATGTGCTTTTCCCTAGGCGTCTCTATAACCCCATCCTGCCTTATGCAATGGCTGCTACAAATGAAGAGGAAGCTAGTAAAAGTTTAAATTGTGCAAAAACTTTAATACTATAAAAAAAAACTACAAATAAAAAACAAAAACTTTGTATTTTTATAAATGTAATGATACAGAATAAAGATAACGTCATTTATGTTGCACGCTGAAAGTCATGTAGATTAAACCCAAACCTGGTAAAATTGTTTTTAATTCCCTCCTTCCCTAAAAAATAAAGTTTGTATGAATGGGGCTGCACCAGAAGTCTGGCATCTTTTCAGCCTGAGATCTAGCATAGCCCCGATATCAGGCGCATTACAGAGCGCCCGTGGCACATTGTAATGTGCATGAGATCGTGGGGCGCGCTGGAGGCGTGTCGTACTAGAACCGGACGAAGCTATAGATTTATAGCTTCAGTACAGCAAATTCAGGCACATTACAGTTGGAACAGGTAGAGCACTTTTAAAGTGGTTTACCTGAGCCAGAATGGTCGCTTCTGCGCTAGAATGCGCCTGATTTATGACCTGCAGTAGATCGGGTTCATAGATTCAGGCGCATTCTACACTACTTTTATGCACATTAAAATTGCCATCTGGGCGCCAAAAATCATACACTTGCCCTATGAGTACTCAAAAATAAAGGTAATAAAAATACAACTTGTCCCACATAAAACCAAGACATTTTTTACAGTTAAGTTGCTAAGAAAAAATTATGGCACTTTAAATACAGTGAGAAAATCCCTCCCAATATTTAGGTCTCTTAAGGAGGTTGAAGAGGTGTCCTCAGTATACTGAAAATCAAAAGGAACTGAAGTGTAATAGTAGGTTGTAGAACTTTTCTTTGACAACCAGAAAACCCCTTCAACTACTGTTAGGATATTCATCCTCATACAGAAACACAGAAGACAGATAAAGACTATATGGCCCATCTAGTCCATTCTTATGTTATTTCCTTTGTAATTTATTTTGTGTATCTATCATGTTTATCTCAGGCTGGTTTACATTCAATTACTGTTGAGTTTCCAACTACATCTTTAGTAAGTTTGATCCCAACATCTTCTACTATTTCAATAAAGTCATTGCTTCTGATCTTCTCCTTAACTTAGTTTAGATAGTGGCCCCATATTGTGCTTAGTGTCTTATGAAAAGCACTTTCCTCCTGAACCTTATTTGGACTATTAGCATATGTAAAGGTTTCAATTATGTCCTCCCCTTTCCCTTCTTTCCTCCAGACTATACAATTGAAAGGCGGTGATGTTAGCTGTTTATTTTACAGCCTTTGGAGAAACTCGCATAAGCATCATTTGGAATTGGTAAACATATTTTAGCCAATTAGTGGACATTCCCCATCCAATTGGGTGATACACACTAATTTACACTGATCGGTTACAACTTCAGTCCTCTCTTCAGAATAGATATAGGTTCATCTGTATCTCACTTTAACATAGAAGTTTCATGAAGCTCCTAATGTCATTCAAGATAGCAATTACCCCGCCGACATCTCCCCAAAGCACAGTTGCAAAACATATCTTTATCAAGACGTAAGGTGCCATCTTCTAGAGACATGTCAGGGCACATTCCAAGACATGGTTAGACATATTCAGAGCATTTATTATGTCTTTATGGCACCTTAGAATTTGGAACATTTGATATAAAAAAGCAGCAACTTTAGTACAGGAAATTTATAAACATGAGAATGTTTCCTTCAATGGCATATCGCTATGGGAGAGTCCCAAACTGCTCTCCGTTCAGAACAGAGACATTCGGGGGATTGGTTTAGGAGATAAGTGTGGGTCCCAAAGTGGGGACTTGCACCTATGAAGCATTGATGGCATATCCCAGTGATATGCCATCAATGCCTGTAGTGAGAGAACCCCTTTAAGTCCTCCATGAGAGCTGTCACCATTTTTGGACCCTTTTTAGTTTTACAAAGTCTTTATGTAGGTAAGGTCTCCAGAACTGGGCCCAGTATTTTAGATGTGGTCTCACTAAAGCTCTACACAGCGGGGTCACAGTCTCTCTTTCTGCTGGTTTTACCACTAATTATGATGTCTAGACAAATAAACCTCTAGTGAGAAAAATACTAATTGCTACATATAAACTGAGAGGAATGAGCTATAGTAAAGGGGAGAATGGTCACTTTAAATTATTCAAACTATTGTACCTTATTATACATGAGCTCAAAGGCTAAAACTTATATCTGGATACAAATGCACTGAGACCTGGGTTACAACAATTTTAATGATTTACAAATGTTAACATGCAAGCCATCGTCTGCAAAAATTAAAGCCCTGGAAAAACATTTTAATTTGAGGAATTGCTTTAGGTGACTATATGAATGATTAAGATGCTTTTCTTTAGTTTAGCCCTGAGGTTGCAGCACACTATTGTTTTCTTGTCTGTAACACTATGCACAGTTTTGCTTTAAAACATAAACTCTACTACAGGGGTTACTTTTCTGTTAGAGAAACATATGTTCAAATCTTGGGGGCATAAACCATGTATGAAACATGGATAGCTCTCTCACCGCTTGCTGTCTCTGGGTCATATTTATCGCTACTGTATCATCTACTAGGGAGAGTTAGAAAGGGAAAATATGTAAATCTGGATAAATGCCTCAAATGTTTTACATAATTACTAGAAAAAAATTGGCAAAATTGTCTGCATTTAAATTGTCTTCAAATAATGTTAAAATTACAAATTCCAATGTAGCATCTCTAGGTTCTACCCTCCAGGCTCTATACCTGTGTGCCTTAGGCCATGTTCACACGGATTATTTGGGCGCGGATTGGAGCCGTACTGCGCGCCGGAATTGCGCTGCAGTACAGCTCCAATCCGTCCCAGTAACTACGGTAATCCACAGTTCTCATAGAGAACTGTGGATTCCGTCACTCCTCCCCGCTCGGCAAATCCGCCGCGGGGGGAGAAAGTGACATGTGAATTATTTACGGCACGTACGCGCCTTAAATAATGCATTGTCTATGGGGCTGGCGAGCAGCGCCCCCGCCGCGCCCCCGTCCCGCCCCTTATTCAAGCCGTAACTGCGGGCGAAATCCGGCCCGCAATTACGGCTTGAATAAGCCGTGTGAACACGGCCTAAGTGTATGTTCACATGTCAGATTCTTCACGCTGAAAAATCTGACACCGAGTCAATAGCAAAATTTGAGGGGATCACTTTGTACCAGCGAATGTCGCCATTATTTTTTAGATGGATTAGTCTTATTTCAGCAGGGCTGATCCGCACCTCAGCAGCCAGAGGTGGAGTTTCATCATATTTAGCATCATAGGAGGGACGTCATCTCTTTTTTTTCTGCAGAAAGGTTTTGGGAAAGGTGTGGAAAAGATAAAGTAATCTTGCGAAGGAGATAATCTTAAAAGGAATCTGTCGGCATTTTTTTTTTTACTACACGACCAAGACAAGACCCTGATCCATATTCTTTTCTTCTTTGCAGTTTTTATTTTCTGATTGTAGATTTCTCAATTCTGTTGTCTGTATAGGATTGTGGGGAAAGTTTTCTTGTCTGCACTGCTTTAGCAGCACTTAGAGAGATGCTTTACAGCAGTTTCATGGACATAGAAGCCTGTGAATTGGATCAGTCCCAATGACTTCTGTTGGAGAATTTTCCAAGCATGTGAAATGGGAAGAGGTCAGTGTGCAGGGAGATAGAGAGGGTGAACAGTGTCTATCTCCTATTGTAACTGATGGATCCTGTTTTATCTATACACACTGTTGTCACCTTTCAGTGTAACCCTGCTTGTACTGATCAGGAGCAGACTACTGAAAATCTTTCTACACAGAACAGAAATTGTCAGACTAGGATTAGGCCTAGTGGCCAAAGTGAAAACTACAGGATTTAAGAATCTTTTTAAAAATATTTAAAGTGATAGAAAAATTAACAAAAACATAACCAAAATTCTTAAAAAATGTGTTTTACATAAAAACATGAGTTGAACAATAAGTCATTTTTGATGACAAATTCCCTTCAAAGAAATTTTACCCCCCATACTAATGACAAAGTAAAGTTGTTCTGCGCAGTTATTTCTACTTGCGGAATTAACTGATATAAAGCTTTATTTTGGTGCAATATAGTTTAGAGGGTTTTCTGGTGATTTGCACACATACATAGATGATGGATTGGATTTGCTGTTTGTGAACACTATGGGACCAGCAGAGCGAATGGGACCTGTTAGGAGATGCTTTGAAGATTTATGGATGTTAATCTAGTAGCCTATTAAATCTGTGGTTTTATCTGTTTCTTGCGGGAGAAGATGTAGGAATTGCTGTGGTCAGGATACAAAAAGTAGTAAATTGTCTACAAACGCAGTTAGCATTACTTTTTCGGCACCAAAATTTTGACCCTGGAAACCAGTTCATGAGCGCTTTTGTCTCAGAAATGGGTCAAGCGTCAAATTAAGGACAAGTAGAGGCAGTGAGCAACCCTATCTGGTCCCTTTGTGAATGGCGATATGGGAGAGGTGGAGCATTAAGACCATTGATGGTTATTGTGTTTCAGACCTGTGTTTGCATGAGGTTAAATAACTCCAAAATCTCAACAAAAACCTTGGGCCTCATGTATGAAAACTGTCTAGATCTAAGACTTTCCCTGTTGCCCATAGCAACCAATCAGAGCTCCCCTTTCATTTCATATAGTGCTCTGGAAAAATGAAAGGTGAGCTCATACACGCATATATCTACAAGTAAGGCAGATAAAAGTTGCCACACAAACAACCCACATGCATCCCAAAGTCTGAGTTCTGGCAAAATAAAATTAGGTGAAAGGAAAGGACATGCTGCCCGTACCATATTGCTGCAAATACATTACTACCCATCTGTAGTTTTCTAAAGATCACTTGGACATATCAGAAAGCTGTTGGGACAATTTTTGTGGACGGATGACACCAAAAAAGACCTTTTTGGTTTTAATGAGAACGATTGAAAAACGATGGAAAATGCTGCATATTCCATTTGTGAAACTCAGTGGTGGCAGTGTCATGGTTTGGGGCTATTTGCTGCATCTGGTCCTGGACAGCTTGCCATCATTAGTGGAACTAAGAATTCTAAATTAAATCAGCAAATTCGAAAGCAAAATGTCAGGACATTTGTCAGTGAGCTGAATCTCAACAGAACATGGGTCATTTAGCAAGACAACAACAAGTCGTTTTACCAAAGAATGGTTAAGAAAAATAAAGTTTAGTGTAAGTTTGAAGCAAGTCAAAGTCCTGACCATAATGAAATATAAATTGTTGTGGGAAGCAAATAGTTTATGGGAGGAAACCCCCTAACATAACAGAGTTGAAGCTATTTTGTATGGAGGAATGAACTAAGGGCGACATGTATGAACGGGGCTGCGGCAGAAGTCTGGTGTCTTTTCAGCCCGACATCTAGCGCAGCCCCATTCGCTATAGTTTTAAATCTCCTGTACGCCAGTATCAGGCGCATTACAGAGCACCCACGAAACTTTGTAATGTGCCTGATTTCGGGGGGGCATGCGGAAGGCGGGGCGCACTGAAACCATACAAGGCTATAGATTTATAGCTTTCGTACAGCAAATCTAAGTGCATTACTGCTGGAACAGTAGAGGGGGGTTCATAAATCAGGTGCATTCTACACTATTCTTATGCGCAAAAAATTGGCGTCTAAGTGCCCTAAATTCCTCTAAATTGATGTGCAGGATTAATCAACAAGTATCGGAAACATTTAGATGCAGTTACTGCTGCACACACCAGATTTTAAAAACAAAGGTTCACTTACTTTTGCCACTCACAGATATACATAGTTACATAGTTTGTAAGGCTGAAAAAAGACAGATGTCAATCCAATTCAGCCTATTGTGCTAAAGTGTTGATCCAGAGGAAGGCAAAAACCCCCATAAGGTAGAAGCCAATTTTCCTCATTTTAGGGAAAAAATTCCTTCCGGACTCCAATCGGGCAATCAGAATAAATCCTTGGATCAACGACCCTTCTGCAGAATCCTGGTCACTATAACTTGTTACATTATTACACTCTAGAAATGCATCCAGACTAGAGATGGGCGAATTGATTCTAACGAAGTGGAATTCGTTTGGAATTTCAGGAAAACTTCGATTCTGAACGAAGTCGAAGTTTGTGGTGATTCGCGAGAACGAAGCGTGTTTATAATTGATAAAATGGCTGCGAGCACATGGAGTTACAGGGGCAAAGCACTCTGGGAGGAAGAAAGGCATAGCCTGCATGATATGTGCAGAGATGAAGCCAATCAGAGACCGGCGGGATTCTGTGACGTCACCGCACTATATAAGTCCGGGCGCGACGCTGGAAGCTCACACTCCTCTCACTGTACTGACTAGGGAAGGTGCTGCTGTAGCTGATTGTGATAGCTCTTACTGAAGAACTGATTTTTATACAGCGATTTTTGGGGGGTGTCACAGCTTGTCTCAGAGACTGCTTCTCTTACGTTCTATTTCTGATTTTGTGGGGTATTGGAACTGAAGTCCAGTGTGCGTCCAATTCAGCTGCATATACATTTTAATGCTATCTGCTCACAGCACATTGAATATCCAAGGGATCAAAGGGCTGTTCCTGTTGTATTCATTTAAAGAAACAGCGTTTTTACAATCCAAATACCACTTAATTTTTTGGTTGCTCATTTCTTTTGCGCAATTTAGATCCAGTGGTTAATTAAGCCGTTTTTCTGCTGTTGTGGTCACTAAAAGAAAAAATTCTTTTTCATCGCCAAAGAAGAAATTTTGCCTGTAGCATAATTCATATTCAAAGGTTAATTACGAGTTTTTCTGCTGTTGTGTTCCGTAAAATACACGCCGTTTTAACACGCTACAAAGATGGTAATTGTTGGCAGCACATTTCTTTTGCGCAATTTACATCCAAGGATTAACTAAGTATTTTTCTGCAGTTGTACTCAGTAAAAGAAACGTTTTTCACCGCCAAAGAAGAAATTCTGTAGCATAATTCATATCCGATGGTTAATTAAGCTTTAAGTTTTTAAACGGCACATATAAGTAAATTTTTCCTGCCCATTTGTGGAGCGCAATTTATATCCAAGGGTTACCCAAGCTTGTTAGTGGGTTCATTTGGAGTCAAATACAGGTTGTGTATATATCATATACAGATATCTTCATCAAACGTCAAGAGTCTGTGCATTTTAGAACTAACAGTATGTCAGACAGAGAGGTGGCAGTCTCTTCACCTGCGAGTGGCAGTGGCACAAACATTCCTGGAGCAGGCCCAGGTCGCAGCACAGCAAAGGGACGTCGCAGCAGGGGTCACTCGGTGAGGACAGAACTGCCGGTGTCATCTAGCAGCCGTGTGTTGTTCAACAACCCAGTGGTTCTTGATAGGTTGACTAGGTCATCCACTTCCTCCCAGATGACAACTGACAACCCCAGCCAAGAGTCGGTCGGAACGTCAGACACAACCCTTAGTTGGCATGGCCCAGGAACGGGTCAGCGGCCCTCACCTGTCCTCAACCCGCCTCTGTTCCATCCGGTTCCCTCAGCCAGAGATCTACTATGTGGTCTGGGCTCAGCGTCACCATACAGCGAGGATGAACAATTTGAGGAGGGCAGTCAGCAGCTACTTGGCAATGAAGAAATGGGGCCAATATCCCCTGCTTCCTGCAGTAGGCGGCAAAGTATAGAGGGGGAGAGTGGCATGGGAGGTCATGTTGTGAGGGGTCAGCCTCCGCATACCAAGACCGGTGATGAGGACAGCAGTGATGATGAAACACAAATCGATGATGATGTAGCCGACCGCACTTGGTAGCCGGGTGAAGCAAGGGCTTAATCATCGTCAGGAGAAGAGGGCGTCAGCTTGCGCGTCAGGCAGCGGCGCAGCCAGCAAGTGGGTTGTGTGGCCGTGAGTCAGGAGGGTAGCAGCAGTGTGAGGTCAGGAGCCAAGTGGCCACAGGAGAAAACCCGCTTTGCAGGTCCAAGAAAGTGGTGGCACAGGGGCTCAGCGAGGCAGCGGCAGTAGTAGTCACTCAGTGCGGAGCGTTGGCTGTAAAATCAGATACTCGACGGTGTGGCAGTTCTTTGCTAAGATACCGGAGGAGCCGAATATGGGTATATGTAGAATCTGTGGGCAGAAAGTGAAGCGTGGCCAGGGAGCTAACGTTGGCACCACGGCCCTGCGTCAACACATGCAGCATCACCATCCGGTGGCCTGGAAGAAACGTGGCTCAGATGTGGTGGTCCATCCCGCCGCAGAAGCAGCAGCGCCCAGTGGCACGCATGCCATTGCAGCCAGTCAAGGCTCCACCACCTCTGAAGAAGGAGCTGTTCTCTTTGGCATCATCTTCCCGGTCCCAGATGCTCCTGCCTCTCGCTACTTTCCTGAACGTCACATTCTTTCAACGAGGCGTTGCAAAGAGACAACAGTATGCGTCCAACCATCCTAAGGTGCAGAAAGCTGACCATCGCTTCTGTCCAAGTTGCTGGTACTGCAGTTTCCTCCCTTTCCAAATGGTGACTACCTGCACCGTTCTAGAGAAACTAATGGCTTGTGCCGAGCCGAGATGGAGAGTTCCAAACCGTAATTTTATTTTCCAAAAAGGCAGTACCAGCACTTTACAAAATTATGTAGAACAGAATGTTGGGCCATCCTTGAGCTTATCGGTTTGTTTCCAAGTGCACGGCACCCCGCGGGACGTCTGGATCTGTAACTACTGTCAGGGCCAGGACACTGTCTTTTACGGCCCACTGAGTGAATGGTTGCCTTTCCTGCCCAGCCACACCAACAACTTGGACAGGAGAACGGCGCTTTCTCCTTCCCGTTGTCAAACTGCGTCTCCTGCGCCAATATCCGCCTCCTCCACCACCACCATCATCTCAGCCTCCACAAGTACTGCTGTCCATCATACCACATGTTTAGGCACAGCGGTGTCACGCATGTTCTACACCTGGCTTGCTTCGGCGAACAAGTCACACAGGGGAGAACTGCTCCCGCGTCATGCATGCAAAGAAATCGAAGTGTGGCTTTCTTTCTATCCGCGCCACAGAATAATCGTAACCATGGTGACGGACAATGGTAGGAACATGGTGTCCACGTGCAAACCGAGGAGGGAAGGTCCATAGCGCCCCTGCATGGCACACGTGTTCATCTGGGTTAGTGGAAAATGGTTCCTGAAGTCTTATCCACCGATCTTCAGAAGATTCTTGAAATGGCCAGAAACTGTGCATCCATTCCACGTACAAAGCCAGGAACAACCCTCCTTCGAGTTGCAGCGGCAGAACGGCCTCCCCCAACACAACTCTGAATATGCGATGTTTTCCACCCGTTGGAATGTCCAGCCTGCACATGTTGGACCGACTGTATGAACAGAGAAATGCCATTAATGAATTTTTGATGATCCAGCGGACAGAGTACTCCCCAGTGTATCATTGATGTTCAAGCCAGTGGCGCTCATTCGTGACCACCTGCCGTTTGCTGAGGCCATTCGATAGGGCGACGTTATTTTGTCAGTCCCGCCAGGACTACGGGATAATAACGTCATTCCACTGCTTCATGTCATGGAACAGATGCTGAAAAATCAGTATGGGCATGGTACTGGCTACGTGCGACTACATCTCGCGCCACATAAGTCTGGTGGGGACTGAAACTGGAGCAGAGGAGGACATTGGACGTCAGCAGCATGTCTGTGAAATGAGTGGATTTTCTACCCAGTGTGACAAGAGATAGAAGCAGGAGCAAGCTGGAGGAGGTAGTATGAGATGAGAAGACGAGGCATATGACCCGCAAGCACCATGTCAGTAGACAGTTGAGATGGAGGCAGGGAGCCGCGCGGAGTCACTTGTCTGCAGATGGCCCGCAGCATGCTGATATTGCCTGGCTTGGGGTGACAGCCTGAGGATAGGTCCAGGGCCATCCTCGGCAGAGGGATGACTTCCTGGCTCTCCACCCTATTTGGAACCCCGCTAACCAGTCCAAAAAATGATCCTTTTTCCCAGCTGTTGAGAGGGAGGACAAACTCAAATACTTAGTCAGTTGGCCTCTGCCTATGTGCGGCATCGTCCCTCCTCTGACAGGTCTGACCGGGGGGTTCTTCAGCGCTCACGTATTACTGCCGCGGCTGCTGGGGGAAGATGGGGGGGGGAGGGGTAGGAGCAGTACCAGCTCCATCTCTGCATCAACCTAAGTCTGGAGTCACTGATGGAGCAGCTTCCTTCACCCGCCTAGTGAGGACGGGCAGTTTGCAACACAGCCAGCAGGACCTGGAGCAGGCCACTGAACAACAGGTGGAGCCAACTTTGGACAGCACTCTTGCCACCCCAGTTAGAATATCCACGGACTTACTGGGCTGGCCATACTGGTATGTGTGGGCCGCACTTGCCGAGTTGCAATGGTAGAAGCAGTCCTGCCCGGCCAGTAGTGTGGCATCAGAGCGGGTGTTCAAGTGCGGTGGGTGCCATGATATACCCTCAAGGAGAACCTGCTTGTCCACGGAAATATGTGGAACGACTGACCTTTGTCAAGATGAATCAGGTTTGGATCGGCCCGAGGTACTTCCACCACACCAATGCCTTAGGCGTCAGATTACTCAGCCATAACGCATCACCAAAGCTTTTGAAAGAGAGATGAGTCTGGATGTCAAAACTACCGGGGGGGGTGGCCTCGGAGGGCCCGACTATTCGTGAATGGCCGGGGGGCGCACCGGGGGGGGGCGCCTGGGGATGGGCACAGGCATCTCCTGACAGTTTCACCATTCGGCCACCAACCATCGTTTACAGGGACTGGTTATTGCCACCACAACCTCCACACTCTGTTCATTGTGCCACTCTCTGACCTCATGCTGAGCTGCTGCCGCACCTTCCACTCTATGTCATTGTGCCACTCCTGGGCCTACTCCTGTTTTTTGCACCCCTCCGCAAATGTCATTGTGCGCAACTCCTCTGACCTCAATCTGCTGTGGTGCTGCCGTCACCTCCACACTCTGTCACTGATGTTTGCCACCTGAGCCCCCAGCTTGTTTTTTTTCCCAGCTGCCCCGCTCCCAAAGACTTTTTTGGCTACATTCCCGTTCATTTTTTTTGGTCATTTTTTGCCCCCCTTAAGTCCCCAGGGAATTTTATAGGGGAAGGATTCAAAAGAGGGGCGGCATTAAATTTATATGCTTTTGTTTTCTAAAACACAAAAAATTGTATTTGGGCCCAAAACCAAGCTCCCTCTAAATATTTAAGCTGGCACCAACGTTCTACAGAACCCCCAAAGGGGCTCTGTGCAGCCGGGGGAAATAGCTGTTTTTAATGCGATTCGTCCCGAAGAAATTTGGGGCCCAAAAACTAATTTTGGGGGAAAATTCGGTGAAGCCCCGGCAAAATCGAATTTTTTAGAAAATTCGCCCATCTTTTAATCCAGCCCCTTTTTTTAACTCTCTTATAAATTTAAACTATACAATTTTCCACTGGCAGAGATTTTCCAAAATCTCACTCTCTTACAGTAAAGAATCCCTTTTATTTTTAAAGTAAAAAATTTTCCCCCCTTTTCTCAAGTTTGGGGAGGATCCCCCGGGTTCTGGATACATCCGGGTATAAATTGGATACTAATATTTCCAATTATTTCCAATGACCAAGTCTAATATTTTTGGCTCGGTTACATTATTTGCTTCTCTTCCTCTACTTTAAGAACAGAATTATACAAAAATATAGAAAATTCTTCATAAACTTTCAAACACCACTGTAGTTCTAATAAGGGCACAATAAATAGTATTTTTGCTATCTCCTCTCCTCAATTTTAATCCATTTTAATTAACAACCGTTGTATCTTTCAAAACTTGAAAATCTCTAGGTAGTAGTGCATACAGACAAGTCCTAAGGAAAATTGGTAATAATTAATGATACAGTCCCTCCTCAAAATTCAGTATTAATTGGTTCCGGGGTGACCATCTTAAAAAAAAAATTTAAACTTAGGAAAAATTTTTTTAATTTTGGGTTCCCCCCAAAAAGCCCCAGAATTTTCACCCAACATAATGAAAAATGAAGATCGAAGAAAAAGAAGCAGAAAACTAATACAGATAAAGCAAGTCCTTACATATAATAAATGCAGGGAGCTGACAATAACTTTATGTTAAGAGGATAGGAGCTTCAAGCCATGTATTTAAAGGGTCCTCATGCTGGGAAACATGTAAAAAGATTTACGGCCCATGTTTACTGGACAGTACTTAAAAAGGGTGCAATTTGGGCCCAACCAACCCTTCATGTCCCCCCAAAAAAAATTGTTTGGGCCCTTTTGATATATGGGTTTTTATTAATTTTAAAGGGGATTTCAAAAAAAAAAAAGTAGCTGAAATATGAAAATTAAGGAGGTGCTCAGACAGCGTCTTCTGGGACGTATTGTTGCACATATTTCGGGTTAAATTTCACCAGGAAATATGCCAAAATACACCCCAAACAATGGTCTACACACCCTTCATAGACTTTAATGTAAAATACGTGTGTCAACCACATACAGTGTATTTTCCAATTGTAATTTAGCGTCTAAAAAATTACAAAGCCGAAAAACAGGTTAAGTTTAGAGGCAAAAATTAGGGGGCTACTGCGCATTGTTTGTGCTGTTGAGATGACGTGCTTGCAAGCTTTTTTTTTCATTTAAAAAAGCGAAATTTAATGCCTGTTATGGCCTTGAATACTTGGCGCAATACGCCAAAAAAACCGGGGCCTTTAAAAGGGAAAAAAGTGCGCTGACCCCCCCCACATACAGGGGTTTGACGTTTGCCTGTGCAAAAACAGAAACCGGGGGAAAGTTTGTAAACCCTCTGTATGTGGGCAGGGTCAGTAGGACTTCCTCTGCATCGTAAGGAGTCCTATGAGCATTTTCTCCGCTTTTTACTCAGAAATTCTGCTTCAAATCATGTAAACCTATATATCACAGCTTCTTTCCTCTATCACATCCTGCTCTAAGATAGGGCCTTTCCCCCCAATACGGGGTCATTTTTAAACCCCTTTAAACCGACTTTTGGGAAGTCCCCATAGGTCAAGGGGGGGGAAGACGTATGGGTACGTAAATGCCGATCTTGCGAGCGCACAATAGAGCTCGAAAGATTGCCCCCAGGGGACCAGCGTAAAAATTCCCCGCGGGCCCATCTTTGCCGTTTCCCCCCCGGGGCCAAAAGAACTTGCAGGCAGGAGGAGTGGGCAAAACGCCGCTCACGGGTTCCTTTCCCCCAAGCCCGGAAAATGTTTTTTTTAAAATCTGGGTTGCCCAAAGTGCCCTTCACCATGCCCGAAAGGCACTGTAAAGCATGGGGGTTTGACAGGCTTCAGGAAAACCCAAATACTGTCCGGGGGCCCCGGGGGTCCGCTGCCCCCCCACCACATCCCCGCTCGCGGGGGGCTGGCGGGGCCCGGCTGCGGGGCCTCGACCACCCCTCTGCCCCTCGGCGCCCCCTCTCTTCCCGGGCCGCGCCCCCCCCCTTTGGAACGCCGCCCCCTGCCTGCCCCCGGCCTTTCGCGCGCGTGGCCGCCGCTTAAGGCGCGCGCCGCGCCGGCTTCTCTAAAAAAAAAGGGGGCCAGTTTTCCCGAAAATTTGGGTTTTATTGTCGGGCACTGGCCTTTTTAAAAGGATCCGCCCCAGAAACTTCCTCCCGTCTGTTGGTGTGTTTTTGGTGCGTTAGGGGGGTAAAAGGGGTTCCGTTTTGGGTTTTAACCCTTTCCCGTCCGCTTGCTTACTTCCTGACCTTGTTTTTTTTTCCGCCTGCCCTGACCCCCTGCCCGTCTCGATTTACAAAACCTTTCTTTTCCCCTGCCCCTTTTTCCTGCCCCGGGACTACGCCCCCCGGATTACTTTTCTGTACCACGCGGGTTCCCCGGGCCGCCATCGCAAGCAAGTCACTTCGGGGGGAAAAGACCTGGTGGGCCTCCGCCGCAGAAGCCCAAATCCCGCTTTGGGCGGGGGGCTCGGGGTTAAAAAAAGGGGGGCAACTTAGACCCCGTTCCCGGGCCCGGGGTCTTATTTTATCATCGCTTGCTTTGGGCAGCGGTTTCCATTTCCTTTCCGTCACAGTACAAAACTGGCCAGGGGTTTCCCGGCCAGGGTACCTCTGCCTGTTCTGGGACATAAACTACAGCTGTCCCCCAGCAAAAGTCAAAAAATCGACCCCCTTGCGGCCATGGATGCAGAACCCCGGGGGGAACGCTGCCTCCATCGGCTCCCGCCTCTGCCCTGCACCCGTTGCCCCCGGGGCATCCATTGTTTCTACCTGCTTGGGCTTCAGGCCCGTCTCTGCATCTGCCCTCCCCCACGAAACGATGGAGCCCCCAAAAGTCCCGGGGGGTTAAAGGGCCAAAGGCTCCATCCACCTCGAAATGAGGGGGAAACCTTCCCCTTTTACAGACCGACCCAAAGGTGGCCTTCATAATCACCCTCTTTTTTGGAGAGCCTTGGCGGGGGCTACGCCTCAAGGGGGTTTCGGGGGGATCCTTTGACGGGGGACCCCAAAACGTTCCCCGGGGTTCCGCACCATCTTCGGGGAAAACCGGCCGAAACTTCTTCCCCGGGCCGCAGTGCTGCTCCGGCAAAGGGTCGGGCGACCCCAAACATTTCGGCCCGTTTTCGGTGCGGGTTTCGCACCCCTCGCTTGGGAAACGGGGACGGAAACCCAAACGAAGAATTGGGGCGCCCTTTTTTGGCAAGGCCCTGGGGCGAATAAAGGGACGAGCTCGCTGCTGGTTTTTTAACCAACTCCCTTTAGTGCCCAAATACCTTTTGGCCCCCCGAGTGGTTTTCCCGCTTCGCCAAAAAGGCAACAAAGAGCTCCCCCCTGCAACGGGAAACCCGTCCCACGCCGTTCCCCCCCTTTGGCTCCCACTTTTCCAGGGGGTTTCCCCTCTTCCTCCTCCAAGGGCCCCTCCAAAGAGGAACCTATAAGGGTCGGGGAGGGGCCCACCTGTCCCAGGGGGAAGTTTCAAGCGTTGTCTGAAGCACTTTTGCTTCTATTTTTGGGGGTTCGGGCCCCATTTCTTTGGGGGATTTTGGGTCCCCCGGGGAAAACTTCCGCCCCTAGGGCCCCGTAGGGAGGCAACCCAAGTTTCAAAAAGGGGCCTCCCCCCCGTTTGACAATCCCCGTTACATTTTGGTCCCTTCCCCGGGACAGCCCTTTCCAGGCCCCCGCCTTTAAAATGACTCGGATCGGCAGGAAAAACTTCTTTACCCACGAACTTGTGACCGGGGTTTTTCCTCCCCGGGGTGACTCCCCCTGCGGGAAACCCTAGGGTTCGCTCCTAATTCAGTGGCGAATGCCTTAAGGACGTTTCCCCGCCTCCTTACGGCCCCCCTCTTTTTTGAAAATTTGGGGGCTCTTCAAAGGAGACGTTGCAACTACTAGTCCTCCCCTTCGATCCCCCTGGGAAATCCTTCTGGGCCTCCTTGGCTGCAGGACCATACCCCGACTTTTTTTTGGAGCACGGGGAAAGGGTCTGCTTTGGGGGCCCCCCACGTGTTCCCCTCTTTGCCTTCTAAGCCGAAAATCCCCTCCTCAAGCCGTCCCCCGGGAAAGCCCAAAAACCCCTCCTCCGGGTCTACCTTCCCCCTTATTTGGGGACTTTGCCGATGCTTTTCGGAGACCCAGGCTGAAAAAATTCCCCCCACCCCCCGGGCCTTTTGATTGTCCCCTTTGGGACCTGAAACCCTGGCTTATCCCCCAGGGGCCCGGGGGTTTAAACCCTTTCTCTCCGTCCCAGAGACAAAGGCGATGCCCTGAGTACGTCAAGGAGAACCTCCGAAAAAGGAAATTCATCCGTAAGCCCTTTGCCCCGGGCTGGGGGCCCCGGGTTCTTTTTCGTGGAGAAAAAGGAAAGGGTCCCCCTCCGGCCCCGCATCGACTATCCGGGGGGCCCAATAAAATTAAACCCTAAAAAAACCCCGGCTACCCTTGCCCTTAAACTCCAATTTTTGAAACCCCCTGCTGGGGCGAAAATATTTTTAAACTGGGTTCTACGCGGGGCCTAAAACCTTTAAACCCCTTTTTTGGGAAAGGGGACGAAAAGGGAAAAAAGGGATTTTAAAACCACGGCCATTTCGAGTATTTGGTTTTGCCCTTCGGTCTCTGCAACGCCCCGGCTGTATTTCAGAAAATTTTTTAATGAGATCTTTTGGACCTACTTATGTCTGTTTTAATCGTCTACTTGGGGCGATATTCCATCCCTTTTCCCCCGATCTCGGGAAATTATCGCCACCCTGTCCGCCAAAGGGCCCCAAAACGACCCGCATTTAAGCTCTTTGCCCAAACCCCCAAAAGTGCCCCCTTTGAACGTGCCAAACTTTCCCCTTTTTAGGGTACATTTGTCTCTGATTTAGGGTCTCCCGGGTGGATCCCTCCAAGCTCTCCGCGGTGGTTTTCTGGGGCCCCCCAAAGGTTTGGGGCCCTTGGGCCAATTTAACGTTTTTTGGGATTTGCGGGTTATTATAGGCAAATTTATCCCCCCCCTTCTCTACAATGGGGGCTCCCCCTTTGGGGGGGAGAATTGGAAAAAATCCAATCCCCAAAAACCTGGCCCCCCCGGGCCCCAAAAAGCCTTCCAAACCCGGGTCAAAGCGGGATTTGCCCTTTGGCCCCCGGGCCCGGGCCTCCAACCCTAACTGTCCCTTTATTTGGAAGGGGGATGCTTTTGGCAGCGGGGCCCGGTGGGATTTCCCCCTTCAAAGATCCTGCTGGTAAGCTACATACCTTTTTTGGTTTTTTTTTCCAAGACATTTTTCCCCCCGAGAAAACTTTTACCATTTGGGGATCGTGAATTATGGCCCTTTTAAACTGGCTTTGAAAATTTGGGGTCACCCCCCTGGGGGGGCTCCCCACCCTATTGACATTTTCACAGACCCCAAGAATCTCCTATAATTTTATTTGGCTCAGCCCCCTGAATCCCCGGCAAGCTAGGGGGGTCATTAAATTTTTTGCCCCTCTTGGGCTTCCCCTACATTTTCCCCGGGCCCGCCGAAAAAAAACCCCAGAGCTGATCTCTATCCCGTTCCTCATTTACACGGGTCCGAGCCCCCCTCCCCAGCACATTGTCCCCCCGGGGGGGGCGGGCTCGTTTACGGTGGCCCCCCTGGGCCTCCAGCAAACCTTTCCTCCCCGGGAAACGTAAAAAGCGACCTGCCTTGCGCCCTTTGAATTCTGAAATGGGGGGCACTTTCTCAATGGTGGGCACCCAGGAGGCATAGGTTTCCCTTCCAAATTTTTTAAACCCCCATATTTTCTTTTGGGCCCCCCCTTGCTCAGGGCATTAGGGGCTTTGTTCCCAGCCTGCACCTCCTGGGGCCCGTAAAAAGGTTCCTCGCCCAAGGGGGTCTTCTTCAAACCGCTCCCTGTGCCAGAAAAAACCCGGGAAACCCCTGTAGCCATGGGGCTTCATTAGGACCCCCCCCCCCTCCCGGGGAAAAAAAGGTCATTTTTTGGGTTTTTTTTACCCCGAAACCTTTTTCCCCAAAAAGGCCCACTTTTTCCCACCAACCGGGTTACCCTCGCCCCCCCCCCCCAAATGGCCCAAAATTTTTTCTGTCAAGTTTTCCCCTTTGCACGGTTTCCCCTTTACAAATTGTCTTGATAGGGGAGTCCAATTTTTTTCTAAATTTTGGCGGGCTTTGTGTGGTCAATTGCAGGTCCAAAATTTGGGCTTCTCTTTTGCAATTTCCCCCCCCGACAAAAAGGGCAGGTTGAGAGGGTCAACCAGGTTGGGGGGGGGACCTACCTGAGGCATTTTGGGGTCCGCCCGTCCGGGGTAAAGGTCTGATCTTCTTCCCGGGCGGAAATTTTTTTTATAACTCTTTTTATTCGGGATCCGCGGGGGGGCCCCCCCTTTTTTTTGTGTTTTTTGGGGCACATCCCCCCCACCCCTCCCCCTTTTTTACCCCGTGTCATGTCCCCGGCCCTGGATGCCAAAATAAAGGACATCAAGGCTTAAAGGCAGCTACCGACAGACCCTGTTTTTTGGGGTTCTGCCCCCAGACTAAAAATCCAGGCTGACGATACCCCTAGGACTCCGCCCCTATTTGACCAGGGATAAGGTTTTGGGTGTCCACAAATATTTCCTTTAGGGGGCCTAGGGTAAATTTTGGCCAAAATATGTGGGTCCCCTTTTAGGTACTGCAACGTCTAAACCCAGTGTCCTACAAGCTCCCCTTTCCTTTCCCACCCTGCGCATCCCGAAAATCCCCTTTCCCTGTCCTCTCCCCTCAAGCCGGGGGGGGTGCGAATCGCTTTTTCCCCCGGGGCCCCGTCCCGGGCCCTTTTCCTTTGGGCCAACTCTGATAACATCTTGAGGTCAAGGAGGTGTTGGCACAAAGAAAATTGGGGGGGGGGGAAGCGGGGTTTTTTCTCATTGACTGGAAGGGGTTTTGGGCCGGGGGAAGGGGGTCGTGGGAACCCGGGACCAAAACCCGTTCCCCGGGGCCTCCTCTCTAGGTTTTTTAAAAAAAAAAGGGGGGGAACCCAAGGGGGGGGGGGTTAATAACCGGGGGGGGCGCGGGCTCCGCTGCCCCCCCGACCACACCCCCCGCAGGGGTCTGGGGGGGGCGGCTACCGGCCCCACCACCCCTCTCTGCCCCGCCGCCTCTTTTCCCGGGCTGCGCCCGGGGAAACGCCGGCCTCCTGTCCCGCCGCGCCGCGGGGCCCCCGCTTAAGGCGGGGCCCGCGCCGGCTTCTCAAAATTTTAAAAGGGGCCATTCCCGAAATTGGTTATTGCGGGTGCTGGTTTTTTTAAGATCCGCCCCCAATTTCCGCCATCTGTTGGGTTTTTTTGGTGCTTAGGAAAAGAGATTCCGATTGATTACCCGGTACCATCCGCTTGTTTACTTTTCCTACCTTGCCTGTTTGCCCCCTCCCCCGCCTGCCGTCTGCCCTCCCCGACACCCCCCGGGATTACGTTTCTGTCCCACCTGAAACCCCCCCCGCCATCGCAACAGTCCATCGGGGGTAACACCGGGTACCTCACCCGCAGCAAGCCACCCCTTTCGGGGGCTCTGGTAAAACCCCGGGGGCTACTTAGACTCCTTTCCCGGGCGGGGTTTAGCTATCATCGCTTGCTTTGGCCCAGGGGATCCACTCCTCTCAAAATACACAGCAGTAATCTTTTGTACAGCCCTCTTCTTGTAGATGATTTGGAGATCGCTCAACAATCCCCTCTGGGGAAAAATAAAAACTGTAAAAAAAATAAAACCAAAAAAAAAAATAAAAAAACGTAAAAATCCCTTTGTCCCTTTACAAACGGGAATCGCCCCAAAAAAAAACAGAAATAAATAAAGTACACTATTTGGTATCGCCGCTCTAACGACCTAACCATAAAACTGTACATTAAAAAACCCCATGGGGAATGCCAAAAAAAAACATCACAGAATTTTGATTTTTTTCATTCCTCACACATAAAAAGGGAAAACAATGACAAAAACTCATATAAACACCAAATTACCATTAAAACGTCAGTCATACACAAAAAAAAAAAAATCCTTACAATCTCTTATACGGGAAAAAAAAAAAAAGTTAGGAACACGGGACTGCTTAAAATAAAAATCCCTCCTTTTCTATTATGCATAAACTTTTCCCAAAATTTTCTAAATTGGACAAAGTTGCAAATAAATTTATATAATGTTTAAAAAAATAGCCTACTTTTGCCCAAATACTCCAAAACACATCTTTGGTGTCTGCCATCGGCTACCGCGGGGGAGCATTGTGATCCCAGGCGAGATTTAAAAACCCCCTGGAAAAATCCTCAACCTTTTTTTTAAACATTTTTTTAATGAATCAAAGGGTTAAAAACAATCCCCATAACCAAGGAAATACATAGGGGGAATAACATTGGTTACTTAAATTCATACTTTCTTACTGGACAGGTCCAATTAACTTTTTTAACTCAAACAAATATATAAAACCCTAAATTCAAACTATAAAAAAATCTTATTACTTTGCATGCCCAAACAGTATCAAGGTTTTTCTAACTCCCCCTTCCCTTTAATTGACAACAAATTTGGGCACCTACACTTATCTCCCCAAAAA